>MU831644.1:0-126922 GCA_029204225.1 Diphasiastrum complanatum
TCGTTTACATTTTCTTTGAAGTACAACTAATGCAACTGAGTCAGATAGTACATATAAATTCTTGACTCGTGTGCAGGTACTCAGAGTGGTATCTTCATCGAAGATTGTACACTATTCATATGAGAAAGTGACAGTGTAGCCCTCATTGGTTATCTTAGAAATTGACAACAGGCTCTTAGATAGTTGAGGTACGTGAAAAACATTTGGAACAATGATAAAAAGATTATTCTTGAACATAATATTGACTGATCTTTTTTCTTCAACGTAGATGGTGCTTGAATCTCCGAGGTAGATGAGCTGCTCTCTGGTATAAGCTTCGTATTCAGTAAACCACTCCCTTCGGGGAGTCATGTGTTGGGTAGCGCCACTGTCCAGATACCAGCAATTGTAGTTTTCACTGTTACTATTGTAAGCCATTAAGAGTTCTAATGGTTTGTCTTCATCAGATGTGTGCTCCTTAAATTCTGTCGCATTAGTAGAATTCGATTGTTGTTGTTGTTGTTGCTTCTTTGCCTCATTGTAGATCCGAATATTGCTAGATTTTACAATTTTTACCTTGTAAATGTAATTAGTTTGCTATCTATGTGGATCAACATATGTGAGGACCTGTCCGAATGTGTGAAATGTCAAGCATAAAGTTCAGAGCCATTGTATCTAGATTTTATTTGATTCAAATGTCAAATCTCCTAAGTTGTAGGAGTTATCTCCTAAATCGTAGGAATCTAGAAAGTCAACACTAGCCACCAATGAGGATGTGGCAAATTAGTGGAAATGTGGCTCTATATATACAAAAAGTGGGAGCTCGTGGTACTGATCATCCCTCTGATCCCACATGTGTGAGGGTGCTTTGTCATATGATGATTCATCATGCAAAACTGACACTTGGACAAAATTTGAGCACTTTTGGTCCATTTTTCTTCTATGTAGAGAAGTAGGAAAAAACTCTTCTAGAACTGCAAATTCGACTTCCTTAGCTTATTCCACACATGTGAGCTGTCCTCTACACATGGGATGTGACACCTAACCAAAGGATGTGGCTCATGCAATCAATAGATTGATGCCATGTGTCATATATCTAGAAAACTAGTTTTTGGCCTTTTTAGCCACTAGAACTTGAATTAAATCATATGTACAACCTAGATGATTATGGTACATGACAAGTACACTAATTTCACACGTGGTAACAGGCTCCACACATGTATAATCATCCTATATACATAGATTTGGCCTTGACCAAGCATAATTTTTGTATTTTTCACACTTCACATGTGTGAAGGCTTATGATCATTATTCATGATTGTTCTTTCTTGGATATGTAGACATTGTCAAGTAGAAGCTAGATTTGGATGCTAGTTTGGAGATGTATCAACATACCAAGTTGCCAATCGCTCTTATTGATCTTTTGTAGATATATTTGTGTCCTATTTTTGACAAGTCTAAGAGCTTTGATAATGATCCTGATCTCTTCATTTTGTACAAAGCATTGGTGCTAAATTCAATTTGAAGGAGGGCAAGTCTAACCATATGTTTACTTGAAGATTTGGAGTACAAATTAGTGTGTAAAGTTCAAGTGTACTTACCACATGTGTGAGAGGATGTTGTACTTTTACTTTCACCATATCTACGTGATTTTTCATGTTTGTGCTTCATACAAGATTGAGAGAGTAAAACTAGTGATTTGCTTTGTAAAAATTCAATCAACTCATAAGAGATTGGATGTGAAATGGTGTTAGATCATTGATAAACCTCTAAATCATTCAAAGTAAGTTTTGAGGCTGATATATTTTTAGTTCTAGAGAGAGACTAATACCATTTTAAACACCATAGGAATGCATAGGCACTTCCAAGAGTCAAATCCAATTTTTTCATCTAAATAGTGAATTGTTTCCCGAGTTCTTTCAAATCTAAGATCCTTATAGATCTTGATTCTTGACTTTGTGAGATTCAAGAGAGTTGCCTAAGTGGCTATTTTTTGAAAGGAAAGTAGGGAAAGCCTTTAATAGTACATTTTTTGTACTTGTTACTAGTAAAAATGGGTTCAATTGGAGCCTATCTTCTTGAAGCTAGTGAAATATTAAATAAGATGGATACCACAAATCCACATCTGATTATGTGACTTAAACAGAAGAATTAACATGGTTCACTATTACACTCTGGACCTTTCTGGTTATTGACAAGCTTCAAAACCCTACTGATGTATCAAATCTAGGGACAAGCTTCTGTCAACTAACATATCCAATGTAATCCACGTATCAGATTCCACTTCTAACATCACAATTAACATCCAAAACTACGGATAACTCAATGGTTACAAAGGTATCAGTTACGAATTCAACTGAATGAATTCTATCTAGAAAATCAATAACCAGTATTAAGCAATCATTTACAAGGACTACCAAAATCCTAACTGCGAAATACATTTCTTAATCACACTTACTACCTCTGATGTCCACGCTCCTTCCCTCCTTAGAATTTTCAGTTCCCTAAAAATCTATTTTAGCTAAAGTACCAAGAAGACGTAATGACATTAGTAAAAATTAATTACCATAGGAAAAAGTCCAAAACAATTTCATTTTTGTTTTATACCTGGGCTGAATATCTGATATCAAAAATCGTTTACTAGTATGTGAAACCATACTAGTCTGATCTTTTGAATATAATTCACCATAAGATTTTACTGGAAATGAAATCAGTTATGTAATTTCTATGGCTACAAATTTTCCAATAAAATTGGACTGTTTTTTTTTTATTGACTGGTTTGGCATTCACCCGTTAATATTGACAAAACCTATCCAAACATAGAATATGAAATTACATGAATAAAAATCCCACTAATAGGATTTCAATAGTTTTTGAACCGTATCCTGCCAGATTTAATGTCTAGATAATGAATACTATTGCCACTCATTCAATATGGTCATTTCATATTGTTTGACGATTTTAATCAAATTTAACGAGTATCTTGCACAAACGTTCACTTGACCGATTTCTAGTATGAACATCAATTAGAAAACTATCAGACAAATAACTAATTTCAAATTTTTACCAATTGAAATTCAACAAAAAAAAAAAATCAAATTTTAACTTTCAATTTGGGAGTTTTCAACTCCAAAAGTTAAAAGAATGACAGTATAGTAAAAATTGTCGGCAAATTTATTGCAGTTCCTTTTGTCAATTTTAACTTATCTATCACCGAAAAATAATTTAGACTTAGTGAAAACACTGTGACCAATTCTGATTGATAAACTCAGTCTAATCAATTCACTAATCTAAACCGATTCCATAGATAACAAAAAAATGACCGAAATTTCAACTTTTTTGAAAAACTCAATTTTTGTTTTTTTAATGTAATTCAAAAATTCTGACAAAAACCTCTAGAAAAAAGGGCCTAGGAATTGATGGACATTATGCAAAAACAAGATGGACATATACCTTGGCTCTTCCTTAGGAAGATTGCACTTGGCCTTAGGAAGATTGCACTTGGGTGAATACCCAAGTTGTAACCATGTAATATTATATGTAACTAAAAGTCAAGTTGGAACCCTGTACCACCTAGGTCCCACCTACTTTTCCACATGCATTCTAGGCTATTTGACACCTAGAATGGGGCACACTCTTACACTCTCTCTTCTTATGCTAAATCACCATAATAACTCTCCCAAGCTAATACACATCACCCATCCACCCTCTCTAACTAATACACCTCATCCACGCACTCCACTTCACCCTAAGTCCTATTGGAGTCTTCCTCACACCTCATGCACTTAAACTTGACACCTCACTCACTTTGGAAGGACTCTCCACTCTCTATATAAGTGGAAATGCGCCCCTCTACCAGGAGGATTGAATGATGTTGCAAACAAACTCTGCCATTTTGTTGTTTGTTGTGTACAGGTCCTTTGGAGAAGAGGATTGAGGCATTACCTCAAGGAGGCTATGTTATTTTGTGATTGCAGGATTTTCGGAGCTCAAACCCTCGGATTTCTATCTCTCTTTCACATCACACACAAACACACACACACTCTCTCTCTTCCTCTCTCACTTTCACCTTCTCTCGAAACCATGGTATGCTCTTGAAACTGTTACCCATATGTAAGAATGGCTGATCATTACTTTTGCATGTCAGGTTATCTATGGCCTATTGTCTATGCATGTCAAATCTAGAGCTTGCATGTCATGCCATCAGTGGCCTATTGCCCATGCATGTCAGATCTAAAGCTTGCATGTCAGATTTGAAGCTTGCATGTTGTACCATCAATGGCCTATTGTCCATGCATGTCAGATCTAGAGCTTGCATGTCATGCCATCAGTGGCATATTGTCCATGCATGTCAAATCTAGAGCTTGCATGTTAGATCTAAAGCTTGCATGTCAGATTTGAAGCTTGCATGTCACACCATGCATTGCCAAATGACCATGTATGTCACTTCAAAAATCTATGAACCCTTATGATTGCATGTCAAGAATCTATGAACCCTTATGATTGCATGTCAAGAATCTAAGATCCATTTGGATTGCATGACAAGAATCTAAGATCCAACATGATTGCATGTCGGAAAGATTAAGACTTATGAAAAAAAATTTGTGCTTTTGTTAAGCTAGATATGGAATTATGATCATTGAATATGAACTAAGTTTATGTAAGTTGATGTTCCTACATCTGAGACCCCTATTGGAATCCATTGTATATGTAATTGGCATTGGCCAATTGGAATTGCATAATGATAAGAAAAAAAATCCTTCGAGGGGGGGGGGTCCCCGCTCCCGCTGTTGTGTGAATGAATCTATGTGATGCAATGTTTTTCGAGTTTTGATTTAAAGTCTTATTTGATTTTCATTAAGTTGATTCGAGACTAGCTTTATGTGAATGATAAGCCAATTAAATCTTTTGGCCTTAAGAACTTAGGACAGGCTTTCACCCTCGAGTTCACAGGGATGTACGTATAGAGTCACAATAAGCACAAACCCCTCTTGCATGTGTCCAGATTTTATGTTTCGTTCTAAAAGAAAGAAAAGTTTTCTGGCCTGTAAACATATGTATTTTGTTTACATATGCCTATTTGGCTGACATCTATGTTAATTGGTGAAGTTGTATTTCATTGATATTTGTCAAAGCAACAAATTAAAAAAAAAAGAAGGTTTCACAGTCCAAACACTTTGATACATGTGGATCTGATTATATTGATAAATTATCACAATGATAGAAAATGTGTGTTTTATTTTGTTATCTGAATGTTACAAATAGAATTGCACTACAATAATGTGGTCAAAAACCAATTCAAGAGCCACTTTGTATGAGCTTTACAATGATGGAAAATGTTTGTTTTGTTTTTTTACCTGAAAGCTACAAATAGAATTGTACTGCAATAGTGTGGTAGGAAACCAATTTGATAGCTAGTGTATGATAGGTATGTATAATCTTTTTTGGGTGTCTCCATGTTGACAAAATATCCTATTTCTATTATCTTGGTAGTATTGTACAATACTACATCATATAAGAGGCATATGTATTAAAAAAAGATTTTCAAGGCTCGCTCACACTTGGATTATCCAACATAGTGCTCACTTTTTCATGCTCGCTCGAATGGATACTTGCTCGCTTTTTCACGCTCGCCAGAAATCTATATTCATTCACCATTTGAAAGGTAGAGGCATACAGATCCTTTGTCTCCACTCTGTAGTGCACTTGAGTCACCGAAATAAACATACTTCGAATGTGCTAGTGTGAGATCTTCGAATAGGAATTTACATGGTGTCATGTGCTGAGAAGCACCGGAATCGAGATATCAATCCATGGCATCTCTAATGGGTTCGTCTTGTACCATCAGCGTCTTTCCTCCTCTTGGGAATTTCTGACAATGTCAGAGCCTCCTTCTTGGTGCTGCTGCATCTTCTTTTTGGCTTTGTTGTGCTTGAGAATCTGTCAGTCTTTGATGTCGTAATTGGATCTTTTATCTGCAGTTTGTCGTATTTTTTCTCTCTCTTCGGCCTCTCACTTCGCATTTTTCAGCTTTTCCAGAAGTGGTCAGAACGATCGAACTTCGACTTAGAACGCATTGTCACATTTTGGAAAAATGCGAAAAAGCCGACGAATAGTTCATTTGTTGAAGTAGACTGAAGTGTCGCATTTTGGAAAAATGCGAAAAAGCTGACAAACAGTTCATTTGTTGAAGTAGACTGAAGAGTCGCATTGTAGGAAAATGCGAAAAAGCCGACAAACAGTTTACTTCTTTGAATTATTTGAAAAGAAGTCACTATCGAAAAATGGTCGCATTTTTCAAGCAATGTGAAAAATGCGAACTGTGCGACAATCAGTTCATTTCTGCAAACTGTTGCGAAAAAACAGTTCATTTCTGCAGACTGCTTTGAGAGAGTGATTTACATAAGTGAAAAGGAGGGTAGTTAAGATGAATAGGAGAAAGATAATACTCCAACACTACCTTATGGTTTGGGCCAAGTCTAATACCAACACACATCTATGAACATAACAAATATCTACATCTTGAGGCTATGATATTGTCTTGGCCTAACCACATGAAGAGCTCTTCAACGTTCATATGAGAATGAATCCAAACTCTATATCCACCTCTATATACATTATGATACATTTGGGGTCACCTCCACCAACATGGTTACGTTTGAACCAGTTGTGTACACTTCTCTGAGTCAATATAAGGGTTGCCCTATGCCAATATACCAATCACATGTGGCATCCAATTGATCTATAGCTAGACTAACGTTATGTCTCGTGTAACAAGACTATCTTAAGTAAGTCGTTATGTTTCCCTACATTTATGTAATATCTCACCTACTTATGCACCATGTTATAAATATTTGGTTGCCTTATTCTTTTTGTATGTTGAATATAATAGTTATTTAACTTATGTGTTGGTGTTGTTGCATGGTTTAGGCTTTAATGATGTATGTATTGTTGATTTAAGATGCATACTTTGAATCAATGAAATTGGCTAGATATTGTCTGCATGACATTTATTGGGATCCACCTAATGACTCTTTCTTTTGGTAGGCTTGTTGATCGATTTCATTTTTGTGTACATAGAATTGTTTACTAGTTCATTCTTACACAAAAAAATTTAAACAACAAAAGCTATCCCATATAGAACAACGTGATTTTTGAGATTATGACAAGCTTTGTCTCAAATTAAAATGAAAATTCAGTGATTGAGAAATGATAAAATAAATCGATTTTAATTTGAAATGTTAAAATAAATTATTATTTAAACTCACCATGTAACGACACATCAACTTTGAACATGTGAATACAATAACTTACCGCTTCATGACAAGTCATGACCTGTATTCAGGGATTTGTAGAACTATAGATAAGAATTTGGTTTGGTTTGAGTGCTTGTATGATGGTGTGAGAATATTGATCACGCTATGAAAGCATCCTTTAGGACCATGATGTTGTTAAACTATGGTCGTTTGGTGTCCTTGAGACCTCTTCCCTCAAACATGTAAGTTGTTTATACGTCTCCTTTGGGGTCATGAAGACTCTAGTGTAAATGTTGTATGCATTGTAGTTGACAAAGTAGAGTTCCAACAAGAGCTGGCCACATGCTTCACTTGCTCTAGACATTGTTATCACTTTGAGAGTTTGCCCCCTCCCTAACCCCTCCCCTCACCCACATAAAAAGTCTACTTCACACCCGTGTTAAGTAAGGAGGAAAATGAGGCCTCAATGACATGTGCTTTATGGCCATTGGGTGCTAAATAGAAATCCAAGAGCCTAATCGTCCCACGATGTGAGGCAAGCTTGCCCTTGGAAGCCTCCTTGACGTTCCAAGAAACCAAATGTGAAAGTCTCAAAATATGAGAATAGCTCAAACTTCATGCAAAAGCCAAAATTATTGAAGCCTTTGCCCTTTTAAGAACTTTAGAAGGGGGTGTTATAAAACACTTTGACGCGTTTCATTTGAAAGGCAAACTAAGAAGCAGCATATGAAGCTGAAGGTTTCCTTTCATATCCAAAAATAAGGCGTCTACTATTCAAAGATGAAGTGCGATGTGATGGGTCCATGGAGCGGAGACCGAATATTTGATGAAGTACTTGGAAGTATCGTATACAAACAAAAGACTGCAGTGCAGTGCTGGTGCAGGTGAACCTGAAGGTGAAGGTGAAGGTGAAGGTGAAGGTGCAGGTCAACTAAAATATGATGAAGTCTGGTCGATGAGGCGTCAACATATTGTGCGCTTCACGACCACCACCTTCCAGTCTATTCTCGCCTCTTACCCTCCATAGCCATCCCCTCGCTACAAATTCTCCCTCTGCAAGTCTTCTCAGACTGCGTTTCGCTCTCCTGCATCTGCACCCCAATCGAGAGCTTACATCTGATCCATTCACTGCGAATAACAGCCTTGTATTGCCTGTTTTCCGCTGGTGTTGGCTATTTTTGCCGTGTATATTGTGTTAGCTGCGCTGCCAGAGAGCGGAAGGAGTGTCTAAGCTGATATTGAGAAGAAGCAGAATGGCTCAGATGCAGGGAAGAGACAGTGCATTGCTGGTGCTGTGCGTGTTGTCGGCTATGGCCTACGTTGTAGGTGGCGATGGGGCCTGGGGATTCGCAGTGAATTACCAAGACTGGGCGTCCAAGTACAACTTCAGCACCTCCGATGTCCTTGGTAAGTTATGTCTTTTTTAAGCAGTGACAGTTAGATATGGATGTACTGTAGATCAAGCCTTTTGATAGATGAAGAGTTCCTTTTGGTTATGGTTTACTGTATGTGTAGATGGAGCGTGGTTCGACGAGGTCTTCTTTCCGATGATCATTTTCTGTGTGTTTAGATCAAGCATTTGGGTAGAGGAAGCTGTGTTCTTGTGGGTAGGTAGGTGCTTGAATCAAGCAGTTGGGTAGATGAAGCTGCTCCATCTGATGATTGTTTGCTGTAGGTATAGATGAGTGAAGTATTTGGGTAGATCTAGCTGTTTGTTCTGATGAGCATGTGCTTTGTGCTCTGCAGTGTTTAATTATACTGCAAATTCTCATTCGGTTCTCCAAGTTTCGAAGCCAGACTATGACAGCTGCAGCATCGTCAGCCCGTTGAAAACGTACAGCACCGGATTAGACAACGTGCCGATCACCAGTTCTAATATGTATTTCGTCTGTGGATATCCTAACCACTGCTCGCAAGGCATGAAGATCGCTATTTCAGCAGCATCCACGCCCATAACGCCCACCGGCCCCTCAGCGACCCCCGGTACTCCCTCCTTTGGACCACCCGTTGGCACAGGCCCTGCAGGAAATAGCGCCTCTTCACTCCAATCAGGCTCCGCAACAATGGTCGTCGTTTCGGCCTCCTTTGGAGCGGCACTCTTCCTCTTGTAGGTGCCACTTCAAAGGATCTTTAGTTTAGATCTTCTAAGATCAACGCTCCGACAATTGTTTCATCTAATTGGCTGCTAGTTTTACCGAGGAATTTGATGACTGGTTATTGATCGCTTCCTTGATACATCGGTAATACTTTACTTTTGGAGGTGATAGATGGAATGAGGTACTTAGACTTGTAACTACTTCGTGATTTTAGTATGAAGAATCCATGCAATCTTAATGTCTCATGATGTATATTCTCATTTCAGTAGCTGTTGACAGAAATGGATTCATGTTGAACAAGCTAGCTGAGAAATATGTCCACGATGTGTCACGCTTTACTGGACCATTGCTTGCTGAATTAGATTGCCATAATGTGTAATAATTTGCAGTTTCTTTGAGCAATTTGGATTAGCAGATGAATCATGATATACATTTTATTTTGGAAGATACACCACAACTAGCCAGCCATTGTGCATATCAGAAAAGATATATTATTTGTTCGCAGAATGATAAAATAAATGCACAATTGACTATCCTAAAATCTATGAAATCGATAATATTTGTTCTATGCTACTAAGACTCCCCTCTTTTACAGTCACCATGTGCGCTCTGGCGATCTTTCTACTATCCAGTCTGCAGCGGGTACTCGTCAAGGTGATCCTTTGGGTGGTCCTTTTTTCGCTCTGGCTCATTTATGCGCCCTTCGAGCTTCTGCAGAGGCTTTCCCTCCTGCTTATTTCCTTCGGTTGCTGATGACACTCATATTGTTGGTCTTGCTCCTACGATGCTCCACGCATTTTATCATTTCTCTGAGCAGCTGGCTTTTCTTGGTTTGTCTATTCAACCTCGCAAGTGTTCGGTGTGGTCTCCAACATGTCTTCCCCCGGACTTTGTTCCTCCTCAAGGCTTCCTTGCTCCTTCGGATGGCATTCGCATTCTGGGTGTTCGTTTTGGGTCTGCTTCAGTGAGGCTCTCCAGGAGGATGTTGCTCATCAGATCTGCTTCCCCGGTTGGGCGACACTCAGGTCGTGTTTGGCATCTTGATGTCTTGCTTTATCCAGCGTCCTTCTTGTCTGCTGTGCACTTCCCCCCTACTCAGGACTTTTTGCATCTTCTCTCTTCCTTTGACAACTCTATTATGGATGTTTTTGGCCGCCTTTTGGGCCCGGGTTCTTTGGATGGTGTGGAGACCCTTTCAGCTCCGGAACCAGGCTCGGTTACCCATTTCTTGTGGAGGTGTGGGTCTGCACCTGCAACTTTTCTTGGGAGCTAGGCTCTTGTCGCCCTTGCTTTGTCTTTTCGGTTCCTTTTTCTAGCTTATTGGATATGGTACATGGGTCGTATGGTCAAGTCGAGATGTTGCTACAATGTTATCAACAATTCTTAAAGATTCCGTCTGTATCAAAATCATTGTTAGCATCATCAAAAGACTCTAGAAATATTCTCATTACCAAAGGCACATAGCAAGGGAATCTTATCTCGTTTCATACACAGTTGTTCAGTTCAAATCGGTTGAGTCTATCCAAGTTGTATTTTGAGGTACTAGGGATACTACTAGATTTGTTGAAAAGCCACATTCGTATCGACATGAAACATACACTCGTCCCCTCTTTTTATGGCCAAGGTAATATTCGTCGTTCAGCATCTCTTAACCAACCTTGGTTCTCAATGGTATATCCTCTTGGTAGTGTTAAACTATTCTCTTCTGGATAAAGTGGGTTAGGGTTGATGACTTATTAAATTTCACTTGAAAAGCTTTCTTCTATCCTCTCTGTGATCTTCGATTTCATTCCCTACTACACCTACGCAATCTAATGTCATTCGCGCAGTCCCTTTGGTATTAGTTGGTTGGTCTTTTATCTCTATGATATCCTTGTCCCGATATTGATATTCTCAACTAAAGACCGTCTCAGAGGTGCATGACATATCATTTCAACGCAAGCCGTGAGCTTTAGTTATAAACGACAAATAAAAACGCACGCTGAACCAATATCTCAGATTATAAGCCACCTTTGCATCTATCCACTCCAGTTTCGTGTATGTCGTTGCACCTGACATAGGAAAGTTCTATCAACATCAATATAAGTTTTTAGCCTTGTGCATGTGCGAGATTGAATTCATTTTTATGCACACTGGGTTGCATATACTGTCGCTATTACATATAATGCCAAAACATATACACTCCAATGTGCACTGCAATAACAAATTAGCATGTGAGTCAGGATAAACTCAAGTAATATAGCAGTAGCTAGATTTTGAAAAACAAAAAGCTTACTTGTATATGTATGGCGCCATAATCAAGGGTGCATTCGACATATCCATCCACATAAGATTTTTTAAATTGGGGATAGTGAATACTATTTAGAAAATGATTAGGTAATCATTCTAATTCTACAAAAATTGGCGTCTGATAAAATTCTAGAAAACACCGAACCAACCTCACTCCTACATCATCCCCTAACATTTAATCTTTATTTTCTACTTCACTTGTGTCTAGTGCAATCAGGGTATGATTGATTTTTGTAAGAGGAGATTGAAAATTGTAATGCTTGACAAAATTTCCAGATTTCACACGTGTGGGGGAATGTCCACAAGTATGATGGATCTAATTAAGCTTTGTGATTAGCACAGTAACCTGATTCTAGATTGATTAGCTAGATCTAGTTCAGAAGAAATGGCTTAACCACAATCTAGCATGCTAAGCAACTGAATATGATAGCAATGAATCAATAATTAGCAAAAGTACAAGATATCAGTGTATAAGCATTAGCTTCAACATGAGTTAGAGAGAGAAAGATAGAGAGATAACAAGCAAAATAGTTTAGATCCAAAATGGCATGAGATAGCTACAAAACTTTGGTTCTTCATCATTGATTGTGAGGAGAGCTACACATATTTATGGACTTTGAGGTAGCTCGAGGTAGAACCACATCCATTCATTACAAAATGACATCTAAAGTGACATCTAGAGTCTATGTGACATTTGTCACTTGCCATGCATGAAATTCTACCAACTTTTTACAAGTGTGCTAGTTCTAACTAACAAAGTACAAATCATCATGCATGTGTCCATTACACTTTGTGCATGCCTTGCATGTCACTATGGATCACTTACAATTAATGCATGTGAATTGCCACGAGTTTCTACAAGCATGACTTTGCTAATTCTATGTCTACAAACTATATGCAAGTTGTATTCTTCAATCTAGATATTACATAACCATGTAGCTCGAGTTCTATGAAGGCCAAACTTGGCATTTTGCATTTATGAGCTACATACTTGCATGGTAGAACATTTGTAGCAAGCCAAGAAATCAATATGGATTGTTTTTTCAATTTTGACACTCCTCCTAAAAATAATCTATATTGATTTGAACATAAATTTTGGTATAACTCCAAGATTGGCTCTATGCTTGATGAAGGAACTTTTGCTCAAAGGTTTGGTGAGCATATCAGCAATACAAGATGATGTGTCGATGTGCTCCAAATTGATTTCCCCTCCAATGAGCTTCTCTCTCACCAAGTGATATGCAACTTCGATATGCTTGCTCCTTGCATGGAATATCGGGTTGTTGGCAAGGGCTCGGGCTGAAATGTTGTCACACATGATCATAGGTAGATCCTCTTCCAAGATTATCTTTAGTTCCACTAGTAACCTCTTGATCCAAAGCACTTCCTTTGTTGTTGTAGTGAGTGCCTTGTACTCAGCTTCACATGATGAGAGTGATACAATATCTTGCTTTTTTGGAAAGCCAAGATATCAAGTTTCCTCCAAGATATATGACATAAGCACTTGTAGATTTTCGATCTGCTCTATCACTTGCAAAATCCGAGTCAGAATAACCAATAATAGAAAGATCTTCACTTTTATACAATAAACCAAAATCAAAAGTTGAAGATATATATCTAAGCACTCTCTTGGCCATTTTCCAATGATAGATAGTAGGATTTTGCATAGCCTGGCTCAACTTATGAACGCTAAAGCTTATGTCAGGTCTAGTTATTGTGAGCCAAATTAAGGAGCCTATAAGACTTCTAAAAATTGTGATGTCCACGAAGGATCTTTCATCATCTTTGTTAGAGTCCTTTACATTTTGCTCCATAGGTGTTTCTATACTCTTACAATTCAACATATTGAACTTCTTTAACATTGAAAGAGCATACTTGGATTGACATACAAAAGCTTTATCTTTAAGAAAGTCAATCTCTAATCCTAGAATATAGTGAATTTTTCCAAGATCTTGCATCTTGAACTCTTTTCCAAGTGCAATCTTGGTTTTCCCAACTAACTTGATACTACTTCCTGTGAGAATGATACCATCAACATAAATAAGAAGAATGACAATATCTTTATCAAAAAACTTGACATATAAGGAAGGATCATAGTTACTAAGATTAAATCCTAGTGACTCAAGAAAGGTGTTAAGTCGAGAATACCATGACCTTGGAGCTTGCTTCAATCCATATAAACTTTTGAAGAGCAAGCAAACTTTTTCTTTGTCATGGATGAACCCAATAGGCTGATCCATATAAATCTCTTCTTCTAGATATCCATGTAGAAATGCATTAGAGACATCTAATTGAAGAACTTGCCAATTGAAAAAACAAGCAAGAGAAATTATGATTCTAATTGATACCATCTTTGCAACCGGAGCAAAGGTCTCCTCATAATCAAGTCCATAAACTTGAGCAAAACCTTTAGCACAAAGCCTAGCCTTGTACTTGTTGATTGTGCTATCTTGATTATACTTGACTCGAAAAACCCACTTGCAACCAATGGTGTGCTTGTTGGATGGAAGATCCACAAGCTCCCATGTCTTATTGGCCATCAAAGCATCATATTCCTCCTTCATGGCAAGGTACCATTCCTTTGAGTTGAGTGCATCATATACATCCTTCGGTTCCTCATGAGAAATAAAATAAGCACAATTAGTGGAGTTGATTTCCACTTGCTTGCCTCTATCTTCATAGGTAAGCCTTCTAGGCTCGGATCTTTCTCTTTGAGATCTCCTTGGTGAAAAGATTTGAGGTGACTCCTCCTCAATTCTTGGCCCCATCTCTCCATGATAGTCTTCAAGGGTGATGATTGGAGTATCTTTGTGAGAATCTTTAAACTCGGCCTCCTCAAGAATGTATTTTTGATCTTCATGGAATATAACGTCTCTACTCTCAATTATAGTTGAGGTAGAGGGAACATAGATTCTGTAAGCTTTCTTGTTGGATGCATATCCAACCATGATCCCTTTAATATAATTAGGATCATCTCTTTTCCTCGTTTCCAAGGGCACATGAACAAAGCAATTACAACCAAAAAATCTAAGGTGATCTACCTTAGGTTTCTTCTTAAACAAGACTTCAAAAGGTGATTTTCCAGCAAGTGCATTGTGAGGTAATCTATTGCACAAATAGTTTGCACAATTTATAGCTTCACCCCAATATTCAATAGGCAAAGAAGCTGCTACTCGAAATGCTTTAGCACATTCACATAAAGATCTATTTTTTCTCTCAGCTACTCCATTTTGAGATGGAGAATAAGCACAAGAAAACTCTCTCTTTATTCCTTCACCTTCACAGTATTCATGAAACTTGTTGGAGATGTATTCACCTCCTCCATCACATCTTAACGCTATAACTTTGAAAGAAAATTGTTTCTCAACATAAGCTTTGAAGATTAGGAAGTGATAAAAAACCATAGCCTTTGAAGAAAGTAGATACATCCAAGTATATCTAGTAAAGTCAGCAATGAAGGTGACAAAACATGTTGCACCACCAATACTTTTAGAAGAGAAAAAATGTACATCTGAGTGTATAAGCTCCAAAAGATGAGTAGTCTTTATAAAAGACTTCTGATATGGCTTTATGTGTGACTTTGCAATGGCACAAGCCTCACAAGGCTTGAAATCTTTAGAAAGAAATTTTGGAAGACCAATGGCCTTCACCTTCTTAACCATAGAAGACATAGATTTAAAGTTAGGATGACCCAACCTTCTATGCCAGTTAGGGTTGGAATCTTGGAGATCCCTCAACAATGCAAAAATTACCAAAAATAGCTCCTATTTTTTCTCCCTTGTATCTAAGCATAATTTGGACTCATTTCAAAGGTTCTAATAATTAGGTCTACTTGAGAACATCCTTATGAATGGAATCCTATGCTATTTGGCACGTGTGACAAGCCACATCATGACCATCTAACTATTTACAAGTCATATGACCAAAACTAGTCAAGCTAGAATTGTGAATTTTTAACACTCCTCAGTATCTAGCTTGGTTCAATCATTGCTTTACTAATCACTCCAAGTGATGATCTGAACTTCATAAAAGGTGTCTTTTGAAGTGGTTTAGTAAGTAGATCAGCTACACATTCATTTCTTGGAACATGCTCCAAAGCAATCTCCTTGGCTTGCACCATTTCTCTCACAAAGTGATGGCATATCTCAATGTGCTTAGATCTTGCATGGAAGATTGGGTTAGATGCAAGGTGTTGGGCTGATATATTGTCATTGTAGATGATTGGTGCCTCCTCTGAATCCATGATCTTTAGCTCCACCAATAATCTCTTGATCCAAAGTACCTCCTTTGTAGTGGTTGTCAAAGCTTTATACTCGGCCTCGGTTGAAGATAGAGATATAGTTTCTTGTTTTTTTGAAAGCCATGAAACCACACCTTCTCCTATGAAAGTTGAATAGGCACTTGTTGATTTCCTATCCCTCTTGTCCCTTGCAAAATCAAAATCACTAAATGCATGAAGGTTAATCACATCTCCTCTATATAGAATCCCAAAATTCAATGTACCCGAGATGTATCTTAGAATCCTCTTAGCCTTTTTCCAATGGATATTCAATGGCTTTTGCATGGATTGGATCAAACTACATACACTAAAGCTAAGATCTGGTCTAGTTATAGTGATCCACATTAAGAACCTATAAGTTGCCTAAACAAAGTGATGTCCATGAAGGATCTTTCATCATCTTCAGGCAAGAATTGTAGTTCAGAGCGCAGATCTGTGTTCAGTATAAGCAAATGATAGCTTGTAGAAAATTTGGTCGCAAACAAAGAACTTGGAAATTTTAGTGAAAATTTGAACAGAGATTCGCCAGCAAAGGTGACAAATGACTCGAATTCAGCCCTTATATAGCGGAATTTAGAGTGCATATTAGATGAAATCCACTTTCCCTTGCTCAGTTCCACCCAAATTTTGGCAGGGACCTCCTTCACAAAATTTTAAGGCCTCAGGGAAATCTACGAGAGTTCAGAAGGTGATTTGACTGCCTTGCAAAGTGCAAGGGTTTAGACTGTCTGCGAGGGTTCAACTCTCGCAGGAAGTGATCTCTCGCACAACTGTAGTCCGTCGTAGTATAGGGGTTCATTCACTGAGAGCCGCCCGTGCACACCTGCATAGCAAGAGAGAGAGAAGGGAGATAGAGAGGAAGGAGTGATGAGAGAGAGGAGAGAGGAGAGAGGAGAGAGAGTTTAGAGAGAGAGAGAGAAAGGGAGAAGAGAGTTCACCAAGGATGGTTGGGGCTATAGGGGCTCGAGCGCCTACCCATAGCTATGCACCAATCAACCTTGGAGAGAGAAAGAGAGAGAGAGAGAAAGGGAGAAGAGAGTTCACCAAGGATGGTTGGGACTATAGGAGCTTGAGCGTCTACCCATCCATAACTATGCACCAATCAACCTTGGAGAGAGAGAGAGAGAGAGAGAGAGAGAGAGAGAGAGAGAGAGAGAGAGAGAGAGAGAGAGAGAGAGCGAGAAGGAGAGCTTTATTGAGAAAGATGAAGATGTGTACAATGGAAAATGGCCTCCTTATATAGTTGAGGAGGGAGGGCCATCTTGGCTCTCATTGGCCTATTTACAATGGCATCCTAGCCCTTCAAACTAATTGAACTTCAATCTAATGGTTTATTAGGAAAAGGCCCAAACTCACATGATTCATGTGAGTTTGAGAGATTCCCTTTTAACTTAGAACCTTATGAACTTGACTTTGGGCTTTTTAATTAATTTATTTTAACTAAGGCCCCAAGTCTTTTATTCAGGTTCTACCTAACCATTTTGCGTGCTCATTGGGTTGGGCTTACACACGCAGGATGCCATTGCCCTCACACTTTATTATTCTAACTGTACAATGTACTATGGCGAGGCCCACAAGGTAAGGCTTGGCCAACAGTACTTTAAGTGGTGGGACCCACTTATCTATTTATGTATAGGAAATACCCACAACAAGGTCAATGGCCCAAAGTAGTGCCGGTCCCTCGGCACTAGGCAGCAACTATCGTGAAGGGGTGCTGTTGTCGGTTTTTTTTTTTTAATTGCTGGGACATGGGTGCTTCAGGAAAAGCGTGGATAAAATTCGCTTACGTAAAACCTGAGGCTTTATTGGATGATGGCGATCAGCAAGAACTTGGACTTGCCAGATTTTCAATAATACCCATAAGGGTCTGGTGGCCATTCCGGATAACCTTGTTCATTGACAATTGGGTAGTCGAGATATGCCCTCGGAGGATCCCAAGATAAATCTTGCTGATATAAGGGATCCTCATAGATCGGCGCAACTAGTCCCAATGTCATGGACTCCCTTAAATCATAATGTGGATATGACGTGCTTGCTTGATGCTCTTGTCTGTCCAGGTATTCATGGTATGCCATAACCTGACGACTTTCCTCAACAGTCAATATCATAGATTTAGGACAAGACTTTGTCATTGTAGGTTCTGGTTGTGCAATTGGCCATTTTGGGCTTGGATTCCCTGGATTTGGCCGTCTAAGCAATGTGATGTCCTGATGTAGCTTTGTGGTGGCCAGATGTTGAGTGGAACATTCCGACTGTGGTTGGATCTTGCTTATGATTGGCATTGAAATCAGAGGACAATCTCCCACCTTAGTCTTTCCTTTCTCACTGGACTGCTCTCTTGAAGGTGGTACAGATGGATCGTTGCGTTGATTGGTAGTCAGTTTGCCTTCAAGTTGCGTGGTTGGCCTTGAGGCCCCTTTGTAACATCTGTTGCCAATTTCTTGACTTCTTTCGTTACCTCTGGTTGGCTAGATTTTACCCACTCTGTCTTCTATGGTGTTGGTGTTTCACGTGTGGCCGTGTCAACTTGTTTTAGGATCTTTCTCTCATTCCTTCCATCCGCATCTGCTTTGTAACCAGGTGGCACTAGAAGTTTGCGTTTGTAGTGCAGCTTCTCGGTTGGTGGATTTGCATGGTCATATGTAGGTTGCCGATTCAAGCAGGTAGGAGTCATAACGGCTTTTCTTAGATCTCTTAGTGGACAATCACGACATGGGTGCCACATTGTTCACATCAAGGATAAAAGGAGGACAGATTATTTCGGTGTGGACATTCTGATCTACGATGTTTACCTCCACATCCGAAACACCGTACCGTTTGTAAGATTCCGTCACCTCTCAATTGATGCACGTACACCGGTATTAGGTCTCCTTTGATCCCTTCCACGTATTATAGTGGTGAGCCAGTTTGAACTTCCCCTGCATGGGATGATCCGCTCGCTGATATAACCAATTCTTCCACCGAACCTTGCCTAGCCACTAGAGAAGATTCTGAAAGTCCTGAGACCGGTCCATTTTCTTTGGAGGAGCGATCTGATGGCAAACTAGATGGCATAGATGAGGGTTTTGTTGATTGATTTCCAATCTCCAGAATTTCCTTATTGGATTGGTTTCGTAATCTCGGATTTCGAATTGGACATTGAGGTGTTGGATGTTTTCCAAAACAATAATGGCACTGGTCTAGTGGTCGAATTTTCCGATTGGCAATTTGTGGTTCTGGGAGGTAATCAGATTGACTGCACATCTCATCTGTGTCACTGACAACTTGCATCTGATCGTCCGTGTTGCTAGTACTTTGGCTAGCATCGTCTGTGGCATCTTGTGGAATAGATGCTCTATCATCCCTGATTGTTTGAATGTTGGATTTGGGCTGTGATGGTGTGTGCAAGATCTGTGCTTCTGCAATAGTGGCTGTCTTACAAAGTTCGTTTGGACTGGTATATGTTGTAAAGGGTGACATACCAATCTTGATCTCGTGCGGTAATCCGGCATAGAAAAATGCCATTTTGTGGTGACTAGGAAGACCGGAATTCCAATCTCCCGCCATCTTGGCAAATCGTGCAGTGTAGCCCTTGAGAGTTTCTCCGAAAAGCATCGAGATTTGGGCAAGCTGCTCATACATTGCCATGGCCTGTTGTGTGCAAGATGAAGATGATATGGAGTGGTGTGGTCATGTACGAGAGAGAGATTGGGAGATGCAGTTTTTGAAATGTGTATGAGGAAATTGATGATGAGGAGATGGAAGAGGTTAAAGAAAAGCAGAAATATTCCTTTGTCTAGAACATTTACGGTTTGGGCAAGAGTAGATTTTATAAATAAATTCAATTATGCCCTCCCAGCGAAAGTCTTATGACGAGGGATGATAATTGGAAAAGTACTTATGTAGGTTTTTTTTGGCAAAGGGTTAGTTTTGCTTCAAAAATCTACTTTTTGGCACCTCTCCGCAAGTTTATAGAAGGATTTCTCAATACCAACTATAACTCGTTTTAGCCTTGGCAGTCTTGGGAGGAGTCTATCAAAGATAAAGTCACTCACTAAAGAGTCTTGGGCTAAAAATTATTATAATATTTTTTTATAGAAAAGGGCCTTCGACAGTCGTGGGAGGAGCTATCAGAGATTGGATCACTTCCCAATGAGGCTAATGGCCCAATTTGTATTTTTATTTTTATTTTATAGAAAAGTAAACCTGTAGCGCAGGCATCCCAAAGGGAGCCGGGAACCACGACTTAGCTTCCCAGCCTTCAACTCTTGCCATCCAAACCCACTTGACATACAAGCAGCCAACTCGCCAACAACGATCAGACTTAACCAACTTAAAGTTCCGAAAACCAACATTAAGATCCAACCTGGCGCCATGCCAGATCGGGGGTCCCGACGTGGGTGACTTCCCTCCAAGCAAGCCGCCCGACATACATCAAACTTAACCAACTCGAAGCTTCGTTACCAACGAGTAACATCCATTCCAAGCAAGCGGTCTGACTTACATCAGACTTAACCAACTGAAAGCTTCGTCACGAGCGCTGGAAGCCAACCTGGCGCCACGCCAGACTGGACAGCCATAAACAGGTAACATCCACCAAAGCAAGCCATCCAACTCAGCCGACAGGTTAGAGCCCGTTCCCCAAGAGCTTAACCCATTCACGTTCATGCAAGGAACACTCAAAACCACAAGCCGCGACAGATATGGAAACAACCAGTTCTTGGACCAAATGATCCCGACAGCATACCGCTGGCGCCACGGACCGAATGGTCCCGACGGCATACCGCTGGCGTCCCGGGATACGACCCTCAGCTATGTGCCAAGTTAAAAATTTTGAAAGCGGCCTTACAACTGGCGCTTTTACCGAACACTGAAACCCAGAAGGTAATCAGAGTCAGTTTGAGGAAAATCCCACTTTATTGATAAATCTGAGAAGGTTACATTTCAAGTGTGTGACCGACCCTAGTCTCCGGGGCGCTAGCATGCCAAGGCGAGAGCCATGACAACATTCCAGCAAGGGAGGCTGAGACTTGGTTGGAGCTCGCCCTGAGTCGCAACCCGCACTCCCCTATAGTATTGGTGTGATTCGGCACCCCCCCTCATACCAAGCACTCTACCCAAGTGTTGTAAAGCTGACTTGGGTGCACCCAGCGTGTCCTGTAAGCTGCACGTAGGACGGATGAGGCAAAGTGCTGCCTAGGTAGGTGAAAGCACGGTCTGTACCTTGTGGGGTGCGGGGCGACATATTCGAACTGTACGGGTTAACCATTGATACAGAGATGCTGCTCGAATTCGGGTGTAAAGCACGGGTGGTTAGCTGCCGGTGCGGGATAGCTGCCGATCGTTTAGCTATAAGGGCTATCGACCAAAAAGTGGTGGGGCGTGACTGAGGCAATGTGCTGCTTAATGGTGAAAGCACGGATGGTTGGATGGATGTTTCCCCGTGGGCTAATTCTGTGATAGATTTGTGTGGGCGCGGCTAGGCAAAGGTCCTACGTCCGGTCTCAGGGGGGGTTTGTGGCTTGAGAGGGATCCTCTATGTTTGCTTTGGTTGGTATGTTCCGTTTGTCGTGTGCTTGCTTGGACACAAATGACCTGGTTCCTACTTGGCTCTCAGGTGATGTGGGCGTGCTAAGTTTGAGGAAGGGATATTTTCATTGAAGCTGATTTAATAAAGAAGAAAAGAGAGCTGTGGGGCCCGGCTGACAGAAGGGAGAGCTTCAAATATAAAAAGGATTGAGGCGATAATCTGTTGGAAGTACACCTCTGACTATAATGGAGGACCATCTTGAAGAGTTACGAGCACTGACGGACGGAGAAGAGCTGACTCGAGAATACAGCTCTCGCATGCATCGAGATGGCACCAGGTCCAAGTCGAGAAAGAAAGAGCGTATGCACTCCACAGTGGCGCCCCTCCATGAAGAGATGGGTGGCCCTTCTGAACCTACACCAAGAGATGAACCCTTGCCAGAGGCACAACAGGACCTCTTTGAAGTGAAGATGCGGCAATACTTATCAAGCGCAATGACGGCTATGCTTAGCGAGGTGAAGAAGGATAGAGAAACCGAAAGGAAAGAATGGCAAACATCCTTGCGAGCCATGAATCTTACCCAAATTAACCTTGCTAGAGAAATGAGAGACGGGCTAACACAGCTCGAAGCCAGGTTTGAAGAGTTGGAAGCAACTAGGGAGAATGCAGTGGCGCCTCCTCCACAGATACCAAGAGAACCACGAGCGCGAACCACGGAGGGCCCAAGAAAGACTGCCAAAGTGAAAGCACCACCTACTTTCAAAGGAGAGCGTGATATTCGAGTTGTGGAAGATTGGTTGTTTCACATGGACCATTACTTCCGTCTAATGAACACTCCTGAGGAAGAAAGAACTGACTTGGCATTAGCATATTTTGAGGGCTACACTACAAATTGGTACCGGATGGCAGGAATGCATTTTCAAACATGGGACGCATTCAAAGCCGCGTTACGAGAGGAGTTCATACCGAAGGATTCACACATGAGATTGAGGACAGAATTATCGGGGCTCAAACAGAAAGGGTCATTGCGAGAGTACCTCAATAGATTCAGACAGAGTGTATGGGTTATTGAAGATATGTCCGAGGCGGACAAAACTCATTACCTATTGTCTGGAATGCAATCCTGGACCCGACGTGCGATAGACAGCTACATGCCCCATGATTTCAATTCAACTATTCGAGCGGCTGAAATGGTTTGTGATTATGAGAGCACATTGGCACCAGCTGCTCCCGCAACCTCAACAAGAGTATTTAGTGGATCCAGACCGAGTCCGAGCTTCTTTTCAAGAGGGGACTCAGCTCCAAATGGCAACCAAGCCTCGAGTAGCGTGAATAAATTCCCAACAAAAACAGGGTTTGGCAACCAAGGCAACAATGGAGGGAACATGTTCCAGAGAAGAAACAATGTTGGATCTTCGACTAGTCACAGCAACAGCTCACCAACAGTGGGCAGTTCCATGCGTTGCTTCAACTGTCATCAGCAAGGTCACTCTTGGAGATCATGCCCCAAACCATTGAATAAGCAAATCATGGCTGCCATTGAAGGATTTGATAGGATGGAGAGAGAGGCATTTGATCAAGAAGATGGTGAACAAGATGATGAAGAGGACCCAGAAACGGATTTGACGGAGTCTGACCTGAATGCCTTGCAACAGATAGGGGCACTTGCGGCTTATCGTGAACATCTTATGGCGACTCCTGCGAGAGGATCCAAGTTATTGTACCTGAAAGGCTGTATTCAAGGCAGGATCATTTACTTCATGGTAGACCTGGGGGCGTCTCATAACTACTTGTCAGAAAAACTGACAGGAGAATTGGACATCCAATGTGAAGAAAATGTGACTCCTATTTGTGTGGAGACCGCGAAAGGTACAATGACCACTTGTAGATTGGCAACCAACTTACCAATCTCTCTGGGAGCCTGGAAGAATCGACTAACGTTCACAATCTTGAAGATGGATGCCTTCGACGCTATTTTGGGATTAAGTTGGTTTAACGAACATGTGGTGGCCTTCTTGGCAAAAGGGGTTAACCTTGTGTTATTATATAATGGCAGGAGACCTTGTGTCGTCAGAGCTGTGCCAGGGGACCAACTAGAAAAGAACGACACAAATGAACCTGAGCCAACCATTCCTCCCAATCTCATTCACCTATTTAACGAAGGACAACCAACAGTGACAGACCAGCTGGCACGGGAACAAATGGAGCCAAAATTGCCTATAGTCTCTACATCAAAGGTGAATTCAAGTGCCGATGCAGAGCTCAAGGAGCTCACCTTGTGTGACCAAGCGAAAACTCATCTTTTTAATGAAAGACATCCAACAGTGACAAACCAGTTGACGCGAGGTCAAATGGAGCCAACATTGCCTGCAGTTTCTACGTCAAAGGTGAATCTAAGTGCCGATGCAGAGCTCAAGGAGCTCAACCTGGACGACCAAACGAAATATCTAAAGTCCTAGGGGACTCATCCAGATGTGCGACCACAACGACATATCTGAGGCTTAAGGGAGCCGTGAGTACCTTTTTCTTTCATGCTAATAAAGTAAGCCGCATTTCTCATTGAGGAGTGAGCTTCAGTTTGATGTCTAAGTGCAGCAGCTTCACACAGGTTTTACGTAAGTGAACTAGATCCACACTTTTCCTGTGCTGGGTGTAAAACACAATATCATTACTCTGCTTTACAGTTGGTTTTCTTTGGCCGGTGAATCAAGCCCGTGCCCTTGTATATGTGACTAAAGTCTGGCCGGTGAATTAAGCCCGTGCCATGAGTCTTAGGTTCTAGTTTGGCCCTGATGAGGACATCAGCTTTCTCAAACGAGGGGAGGATGTTGTAAAGCTGACTTGGGTGCACCCAGCGTGCCCTGTAAGACTCAAAGGGGTGACACTCCCTAAGGTCCCAGAGCAAGTTAGAATGTCAAGGACTGAGCCTCCGACCTGTGGTGAGCCAGTCAAGTAGTCACAAAGTCATGAGCTAGCTCTGGAGCTCGAGTCATGGCCTAGTCAGGAAAGCAGGTTGATTCGGCCGCCGGGACGGCTCCCGGGACCCATGTCCGGGAGCCAGACTGATTCTGCCAGGCTTGCCAGGCTTAATCAGCAAAATAAAAACTAAGTCCTAAAAAGCGTGCTTTACCAGAAAGCACTATGTTTCAAACCAGAGGGGGTGCGCCGAATCACAGCAGAACTATAGGGGGAGTCCGGCAGACAGAAACTTGGGCGGCTCAACCAGCGCCAGGAATCCAGTCGCCAGGTCTCAGCTCCCTCTACCAGCACGAGCCAGGCACAATGCCCAGCACGTGTTGGTGGCCCCGAGACCGGTCAGTCTATGTATGAATGTAACCTCTTCCAAATCTAATAAAGTTGATCCTTGGGGATGATTACCATTTCGGTTTCGCCTCCGGGACTGGTCCAAGTGGAAGGACCCTTACTACAACCTTTTTGCGTCGCTGGCGCCTAAGGGTCCCTGTCATCGACATGGGGCTTGCCGCTATGCCAATTGGTCAGTTTGGCGACCACTATGCCTTGGGTTTCATGTGTGGCTTGTCTTTGCCTTTGGTTACCTTTTGGGGACGGATTCTGAGTTGGCTTTCGGGTTGGTTGGGATTCCAGTTTTCTTAAGTCTGAATGGTTAAGCTTGTTACGATTCTGAGTTGGCTTTTACGTAAGTGCATGATGGATGAATGTTAGACTTAAGCGCGTGTTGGGGAAACCGCTCAAGTCCCAGCGCCCTTTGAGGCGCCGGCGCAACACCAAGCTGGTAAAGCACGTTTTTCTCTCTCTAGGATTTTCTCTTTCTAGAAAGTCATTTTCTCTCTCTAGATTTTATTGATCCTCAGGCTTCCTTTAATCATGCCTAGATCGTGTGAGGTGATTGCACATCGATCTGAGCTCTCTGGACTTCGCTAGAACCGATCAAAGATTTTCAGCCATAGGAACTTGGCGCCGGCTGGATTCTGGTCACAGTGGCGCCGGGAGCGGCGCCGGCGCCGTTGGCGCCGGGAGCAGCAGTGGCGCTGCTGGCGCCGGGGACATAGCTGGCGCCGATGGCGCCGCAAGTAAAGCTTGTAAAGGTAGCTTTACAACATCCACCCCACCTTTATAAAATCTGATGTCCTCATCAGATGTCAGATTAAAGTAAAGGTGTCTCCCAATTAAAATGACTATACATTTAAGCTACTAGGCACAGTACTCAATTTACTGGCCACTTTTTATTAACATTGAAGCTGGCACACCACAAGTCGGAGGCTCAGCTCTTTGTACTGAAAAATTACATAACTTGAAAATATATCTTTGTCTGGGAAAAGCGTAGATTTGATATCGCTTTCGTAAAACCCGAGAACCTTATTAACTGGTGACAGAGGCCTTTCTTTGAAAATGTTCGCCCCTGTCGCTTCTGACTTTCGACTTTGGAACTCCTTTGAGCTCCTGATTTGTCCTTGATGCACTTTGTGTTGAGCTCCCTGAGCTCCAGGTTTGTTCAGTTCCGCACAGGTATCGAGGCTCCCTGAGCCGAAGGATTTATCGTTTGATTGCCCACTTTATGGTCCACTCCGTGCCTTGTTGCTTCTGCACCTTGATTTCTCTCCTTGTCCAAGCCTGATCTTGATACTTTTCCATCTTGGCTCTTTAAGGTAGGCAAAGATTGAGTACTCCGCAATGCACCTCTCACTTAGCTTGAAGTAGCTCTTTGAATCAGCCCAAATGTAACCATTGACCTCGTGGAAAGCCAAAGGGTCGCACCAGTTTGATCCGCATCCGAACTATCTCTTCGCGTTTGTTTGAAGCACCATGTCCGTCGCGCAAAACTTGACTTTCACAATTCCATCACTGGTTAGTTGCCTCACAGTCAAAACAAGAAGTGTACATCGAGCTTGGCTTCAAGTAACTCTCTTTGAATCAGAAACATGCACCCAGAGTTTGCACTAATCCGATCTCAACGCGAACTGTCCCTTAGCGTCCGTTCGAAATACCAAGTCTCTCATGCAAGACTCAACTTTCACAGTTCCTTCATTGATCAGCTGCCTTACACGTAACACAAGCCAGCGTACTCATATGTTTCCTCATCATTGCTGGTCCAGAGAAAGCCTATAACAAACTTTCCTTTCCACAACAAAAACTTGTCAACTTATTAGGTCCAAAGTTCGCCATTCTCCTCGTGTGAGTATGGCTAGGTCACCTTGAATTTGCCCCCATTTTGATCAACTTTAATTCAAAATTTGCCCCAAGAGAGAGGTGTGTGTGATAGTTCCCCTCCACTTAATAAATCAGCTGATCGGACTTTAGAGTAGCGTTCTTCGGACAAAAAGCCTTTCCAACACTTTGCTTCCCATCGGCTAGGATTATGGCTCGATCCAACTTGTTGCCAATCTCTGAAGAGGATCCTAGTCTTTTCCTCTTTGAGGAAAAACCCAACTGATACTGGATATCACCCATGCTCAGTGAGTTTCAGTTCCGAAGGTGGCCGTCCCAAAATGAAGACCAACTGCTATAGAAGATCTCCCCTGAAGTTGCCCTTTCCAACTTTTGACTTCCTGCTTGCGTCTGGTGGGCGTTGTCGCAAATGAAACTAACCCAAGAAACAGGCTAGTCATCCATCCTTTGCAAACATTGAGTCATTTCGTTGTCGTTCACGTGCGAGTACTTGAACTGCAAATCCGCCGCACAGATTCTGGATATCGCCCATGCTCAGTGAGTTTTAGTTCCGAAGGTGGCCGTCCCAAAATGAAGCCAACTGCTCCATAGAAGATCTCCCCTGAAATGGCCCTTTCCAACTTTTGACTTCCTGCTTGCGTCTGGTGGGCGTTGTCGCAAATGAAACTAACCCAAGAAACAGGCTAGCCATCCATCCTTTGCAAACATTGAGTCGTTTCGTTGTCGTTCACGTGTGAGTACTTGAACTTCAAATCCGCCCCACAGATTCTGTAGTCCTCTTTGTTTAATGGTATCAGCCTTCAAAAGAAAAGGTTCCTTCTCGAGCCATCAGCTCCTTGTATCACAAGCAATCATGCAAACCAGGCAAAGCACGAGTACTAAGACTCACCACGAATACGTACAAGTAAGACACTCAGGCAGGTTTACTAACAAGTAACAAAGACAAGGTCCCCCTTTGAGATGGTCCTGCCAACGGACCTTTGCCTGGCCGCGCCCATACAAATCGATCACAGAATCAGCCCACATAGGACACCCCTCCAACCATCCGTGCTTTCACCATTAAGCAGCACATTGCCTCAGTCACGCCCCACCACTTTTTGGTCGATAGCCCTTATAGCTAAACGATCGGCAGCTATCCCGCACCGGCAGCTAACCACCCGTGCTTTACACCCGAATTCGAGCAGCATCTCTGTATCAATGGTTAACCCGTACAGTTCGAATATGTCGCCCCGCACCCCACAAGGTACAGACCGTGCTTTCACCTCCCTAGGCAGCACTTTGCCTCATCCGTCCTACGTGCAGACAGCGCCAGGCCCGAACCGCGAGAACTGACCGTGCTTACACCTCAAGGGCAGCACTTTGACTCATCAAGTCCCCCGTTCTGCCGACCACCCCGACCGTGGACGCACCCGTGCTTACACTGTGGGCAGCACCTTGCACAACAGTTGTCTTGATGAACCCCAAACCGTGGCCATTTCCGTGAGATCCGCATAGCTGACCGGCCAGTCGGCTCTGATACCACATGTAGCGCAGGCATCCCAAAGGGAGCCGGGAACCACGACTTAGCTTCCCAGCCTTCAACTCTTGCCATCCAAACCCACTTGACATACAAGCAGCCAACTCGCCAACAACGATCAGACTTAACCAACTTAAAGTTCCGAAAACCAACATTAAGATCCAACCTGGCGCCATGCCAGATCGGGGGTCCCGACGTGGGTGACTTCCCTCCAAGCAAGCCGCCCGACATACATCAAACTTAACCAACTCGAAGCTTCGTTACCAACGAGTAACATCCATTCCAAGCAAGCGGTCTGACTTACATCAGACTTAACCAACTGAAAGCTTCGTCACGAGCGCTGGAAGCCAACCTGGCGCCACGCCAGACTGGACAGCCATAAACAGGTAACATCCACCAAAGCAAGCCATCCAACTCAGCCGACAGGTTAGAGCCCGTTCCCCAAGAGCTTAACCCATTCACGTTCATGCAAGGAACACTCAGAACCACAAGCCGCGACAGATATGGAAACAACCAGTTCTTGGACCAAATGATCCCGACAGCATACCGCTGGCGCCACGGACCGAATGGTCCCGACGGCATACCGCTGGCGTCCCGGGATACGACCCTCAGCTATGTGCCAAGTTAAAAATTTTGAAAGCGGCCTTACAACTGGCGCTTTTACCGAACACTGAAACCCAGAAGGTAATCAGAGTCAGTTTGAGGAAAATCCCACTTTATTGATAAATCTGAGAAGGTTACATTTCAAGTGTGTGACCGACCCTAGTCTCCGGGGCGCTAGCATGCCAAGGCGAGAGCCATGACAACATTCCAGCAAGGGAGGCTGAGACTTGGTTGGAGCTCGCCCTGAGTCGCAACCCGCACTCCCCTATAGTATTGGTGTGATTCGGCACCCCCCCTCATACCAAGCACTCTACCCAAGCTGGTAAAGCACGTTTTTCTCTCTCTAGGATTTTCTCTTTCTAGAAAGTCATTTTCTCTCTCTAGATTTTATTGATCCTCAGGCTTCCTTTAATCATGCCTAGATCGTGTGAGGTGATTGCACATCGATCTGAGCTCTCTGGACTTCGCTAGAACCGATCAAAGATTTTCAGCCATAGGAACTTGGCGCCGGCTGGATTCTGGTCACAGTGGCGCCGGGAGCGGCGCCGGCGCCGTTGGCGCCGGGAGCAGCAGTGGCGCTGCTGGCGCCGGAGACATAGCTGGCGCCGATGGCGCCGCAAGTAAAGCTTGTAAAGGTAGCTTTACAACATCCACCCCACCTTTATAAAATCTGATGTCCTCATCAGATGTCAGATTAAAGTAAAGGTGTCTCCCAATTAAAATGACTATACATTTAAGCTACTAGGCACAGTACTCAATTTACTGGCCACTTTTTATTAACATTGAAGCTGGCACACCACAAGTCGGAGGCTCAGCTCTTTGTACTGAAAAATTACATAACTTGAAAATATATCTTTGTCTGGGAAAAGCGTAGATTTGATATCGCTTTCGTAAAACCCGAGAACCTTATTAACTGGTGACAGAGGCCTTTCTTTGAAAATGTTCGCCCCTGTCGCTTCTGACTTTCGACTTTGGAACTCCTTTGAGCTCCTGATTTGTCCTTGATGCACTTTGTGTTGAGCTCCCTGAGCTCCAGGTTTGTTCAGTTCCGCACAGGTATCGAGGCTCCCTGAGCCGAAGGATTTATCGTTTGATTGCCCACTTTATGGTCCACTCCGTGCCTTGTTGCTTCTGCACCTTGATTTCTCTCCTTGTCCAAGCCTGATCTTGATACTTTTCCATCTTGGCTCTTTAAGGTAGGCAAAGATTGAGTACTCCGCAATGCACCTCTCACTTAGCTTGAAGTAGCTCTTTGAATCAGCCCAAATGTAACCATTGACCTCGTGGAAAGCCAAAGGGTCGCACCAGTTTGATCCGCATCCGAACTATCTCTTCGCGTTTGTTTGAAGCACCATGTCCGTCGCGCAAAACTTGACTTTCACAATTCCATCACTGGTTAGTTGCCTCACAGTCAAAACAAGAAGTGTACATCGAGCTTGGCTTCAAGTAACTCTCTTTGAATCAGAAACATGCACCCAGAGTTTGCACTAATCCGATCTCAACGCGAACTGTCCCTTAGCGTCCGTTCGAAATACCAAGTCTCTCATGCAAGACTCAACTTTCACAGTTCCTTCATTGATCAGCTGCCTTACACGTAACACAAGCCAGCGTACTCATATGTTTCCTCATCATTGCTGGTCCAGAGAAAGCCTATAACAAACTTTCCTTTCCACAACAAAAACTTGTCAACTTATTAGGTCCAAAGTTCGCCATTCTCCTCGTGTGAGTATGGCTAGGTCACCTTGAATTTGCCCCCATTTTGATCAACTTTAATTCAAAATTTGCCCCAAGAGAGAGGTGTGTGTGATAGTTCCCCTCCACTTAATAAATCAGCTGATCGGACTTTAGAGTAGCGTTCTTCGGACAAAAAGCCTTTCCAACACTTTGCTTCCCATCGGCTAGGATTATGGCTCGATCCAACTTGTTGCCAATCTCTGAAGAGGATCCTAGTCTTTTCCTCTTTGAGGAAAAACCCAACTGATACTGGATATCACCCATGCTCAGTGAGTTTCAGTTCCGAAGGTGGCCGTCCCAAAATGAAGACCAACTGCTATAGAAGATCTCCCCTGAAGTTGCCCTTTCCAACTTTTGACTTCCTGCTTGCGTCTGGTGGGCGTTGTCGCAAATGAAACTAACCCAAGAAACAGGCTAGTCATCCATCCTTTGCAAACATTGAGTCATTTCGTTGTCGTTCACGTGCGAGTACTTGAACTGCAAATCCGCCGCACAGATTCTGGATATCGCCCATGCTCAGTGAGTTTTAGTTCCGAAGGTGGCCGTCCCAAAATGAAGCCAACTGCTCCATAGAAGATCTCCCCTGAAATGGCCCTTTCCAACTTTTGACTTCCTGCTTGCGTCTGGTGGGCGTTGTCGCAAATGAAACTAACCCAAGAAACAGGCTAGCCATCCATCCTTTGCAAACATTGAGTCGTTTCGTTGTCGTTCACGTGTGAGTACTTGAACTTCAAATCCGCCCCACAGATTCTGTAGTCCTCTTTGTTTAATGGTATCAGCCTTCAAAAGAAAAGGTTCCTTCTCGAGCCATCAGCTCCTTGTATCACAAGCAATCATGCAAACCAGGCAAAGCACGAGTACTAAGACTCACCACGAATACGTACAAGTAAGACACTCAGGCAGGTTTACTAACAAGTAACAAAGACAAGGTCCCCCTTTGAGATGGTCCTGCCAACGGACCTTTGCCTGGCCGCGCCCATACAAATCGATCACAGAATCAGCCCACATAGGACACCCCTCCAACCATCCGTGCTTTCACCATTAAGCAGCACATTGCCTCAGTCACGCCCCACCACTTTTTGGTCGATAGCCCTTATAGCTAAACGATCGGCAGCTATCCCGCACCGGCAGCTAACCACCCGTGCTTTACACCCGAATTCGAGCAGCATCTCTGTATCAATGGTTAACCCGTACAGTTCGAATATGTCGCCCCGCACCCCACAAGGTACAGACCGTGCTTTCACCTCCCTAGGCAGCACTTTGCCTCATCCGTCCTACGTGCAGACAGCGCCAGGCCCGAACCGCGAGAACTGACCGTGCTTACACCTCAAGGGCAGCACTTTGACTCATCAAGTCCCCCGTTCTGCCGACCACCCCGACCGTGGACGCACCCGTGCTTACACTGTGGGCAGCACCTTGCACAACAGTTGTCTTGATGAACCCCAAACCGTGGCCATTTCCGTGAGATCCGCATAGCTGACCGGCCAGTCGGCTCTGATACCACATGTAGCGCAGGCATCCCAAAGGGAGCCGGGAACCACGACTTAGCTTCCCAGCCTTCAACTCTTGCCATCCAAACCCACTTGACATACAAGCAGCCAACTCGCCAACAACGATCAGACTTAACCAACTTAAAGTTCCGAAAACCAACATTAAGATCCAACCTGGCGCCATGCCAGATCGGGGGTCCCGACGTGGGTGACTTCCCTCCAAGCAAGCCGCCCGACATACATCAAACTTAACCAACTCGAAGCTTCGTTACCAACGAGTAACATCCATTCCAAGCAAGCGGTCTGACTTACATCAGACTTAACCAACTGAAAGCTTCGTCACGAGCGCTGGAAGCCAACCTGGCGCCACGCCAGACTGGACAGCCATAAACAGGTAACATCCACCAAAGCAAGCCATCCAACTCAGCCGACAGGTTAGAGCCCGTTCCCCAAGAGCTTAACCCATTCACGTTCATGCAAGGAACACTCAGAACCACAAGCCGCGACAGATATGGAAACAACCAGTTCTTGGACCAAATGATCCCGACAGCATACCGCTGGCGCCACGGACCGAATGGTCCCGACGGCATACCGCTGGCGTCCCGGGATACGACCCTCAGCTATGTGCCAAGTTAAAAATTTTGAAAGCGGCCTTACAACTGGCGCTTTTACCGAACACTGAAACCCAGAAGGTAATCAGAGTCAGTTTGAGGAAAATCCCACTTTATTGATAAATCTGAGAAGGTTACATTTCAAGTGTGTGACCGACCCTAGTCTCCGGGGCGCTAGCATGCCAAGGCGAGAGCCATGACAACATTCCAGCAAGGGAGGCTGAGACTTGGTTGGAGCTCGCCCTGAGTCGCAACCCGCACTCCCCTATAGTATTGGTGTGATTCGGCACCCCCCCTCATACCAAGCACTCTACCCAAGCTGGTAAAGCACGTTTTTCTCTCTCTAGGATTTTCTCTTTCTAGAAAGTCATTTTCTCTCTCTAGATTTTATTGATCCTCAGGCTTCCTTTAATCATGCCTAGATCGTGTGAGGTGATTGCACATCGATCTGAGCTCTCTGGACTTCGCTAGAACCGATCAAAGATTTTCAGCCATAGGAACTTGGCGCCGGCTGGATTCTGGTCACAGTGGCGCCGGGAGCGGCGCCGGCGCCGTTGGCGCCGGGAGCAGCAGTGGCGCTGCTGGCGCCGGAGACATAGCTGGCGCCGATGGCGCCGCAAGTAAAGCTTGTAAAGGTAGCTTTACAACATCCACCCCACCTTTATAAAATCTGATGTCCTCATCAGATGTCAGATTAAAGTAAAGGTGTCTCCCAATTAAAATGACTATACATTTAAGCTACTAGGCACAGTACTCAATTTACTGGCCACTTTTTATTAACATTGAAGCTGGCACACCACAAGTCGGAGGCTCAGCTCTTTGTACTGAAAAATTACATAACTTGAAAATATATCTTTGTCTGGGAAAAGCGTAGATTTGATATCGCTTTCGTAAAACCCGAGAACCTTATTAACTGGTGACAGAGGCCTTTCTTTGAAAATGTTCGCCCCTGTCGCTTCTGACTTTCGACTTTGGAACTCCTTTGAGCTCCTGATTTGTCCTTGATGCACTTTGTGTTGAGCTCCCTGAGCTCCAGGTTTGTTCAGTTCCGCACAGGTATCGAGGCTCCCTGAGCCGAAGGATTTATCGTTTGATTGCCCACTTTATGGTCCACTCCGTGCCTTGTTGCTTCTGCACCTTGATTTCTCTCCTTGTCCAAGCCTGATCTTGATACTTTTCCATCTTGGCTCTTTAAGGTAGGCAAAGATTGAGTACTCCGCAATGCACCTCTCACTTAGCTTGAAGTAGCTCTTTGAATCAGCCCAAATGTAACCATTGACCTCGTGGAAAGCCAAAGGGTCGCACCAGTTTGATCCGCATCCGAACTATCTCTTCGCGTTTGTTTGAAGCACCATGTCCGTCGCGCAAAACTTGACTTTCACAATTCCATCACTGGTTAGTTGCCTCACAGTCAAAACAAGAAGTGTACATCGAGCTTGGCTTCAAGTAACTCTCTTTGAATCAGAAACATGCACCCAGAGTTTGCACTAATCCGATCTCAACGCGAACTGTCCCTTAGCGTCCGTTCGAAATACCAAGTCTCTCATGCAAGACTCAACTTTCACAGTTCCTTCATTGATCAGCTGCCTTACACGTAACACAAGCCAGCGTACTCATATGTTTCCTCATCATTGCTGGTCCAGAGAAAGCCTATAACAAACTTTCCTTTCCACAACAAAAACTTGTCAACTTATTAGGTCCAAAGTTCGCCATTCTCCTCGTGTGAGTATGGCTAGGTCACCTTGAATTTGCCCCCATTTTGATCAACTTTAATTCAAAATTTGCCCCAAGAGAGAGGTGTGTGTGATAGTTCCCCTCCACTTAATAAATCAGCTGATCGGACTTTAGAGTAGCGTTCTTCGGACAAAAAGCCTTTCCAACACTTTGCTTCCCATCGGCTAGGATTATGGCTCGATCCAACTTGTTGCCAATCTCTGAAGAGGATCCTAGTCTTTTCCTCTTTGAGGAAAAACCCAACTGATACTGGATATCACCCATGCTCAGTGAGTTTCAGTTCCGAAGGTGGCCGTCCCAAAATGAAGACCAACTGCTATAGAAGATCTCCCCTGAAGTTGCCCTTTCCAACTTTTGACTTCCTGCTTGCGTCTGGTGGGCGTTGTCGCAAATGAAACTAACCCAAGAAACAGGCTAGTCATCCATCCTTTGCAAACATTGAGTCATTTCGTTGTCGTTCACGTGCGAGTACTTGAACTGCAAATCCGCCGCACAGATTCTGGATATCGCCCATGCTCAGTGAGTTTTAGTTCCGAAGGTGGCCGTCCCAAAATGAAGCCAACTGCTCCATAGAAGATCTCCCCTGAAATGGCCCTTTCCAACTTTTGACTTCCTGCTTGCGTCTGGTGGGCGTTGTCGCAAATGAAACTAACCCAAGAAACAGGCTAGCCATCCATCCTTTGCAAACATTGAGTCGTTTCGTTGTCGTTCACGTGTGAGTACTTGAACTTCAAATCCGCCCCACAGATTCTGTAGTCCTCTTTGTTTAATGGTATCAGCCTTCAAAAGAAAAGGTTCCTTCTCGAGCCATCAGCTCCTTGTATCACAAGCAATCATGCAAACCAGGCAAAGCACGAGTACTAAGACTCACCACGAATACGTACAAGTAAGACACTCAGGCAGGTTTACTAACAAGTAACAAAGACAAGGTCCCCCTTTGAGATGGTCCTGCCAACGGACCTTTGCCTGGCCGCGCCCATACAAATCGATCACAGAATCAGCCCACATAGGACACCCCTCCAACCATCCGTGCTTTCACCATTAAGCAGCACATTGCCTCAGTCACGCCCCACCACTTTTTGGTCGATAGCCCTTATAGCTAAACGATCGGCAGCTATCCCGCACCGGCAGCTAACCACCCGTGCTTTACACCCGAATTCGAGCAGCATCTCTGTATCAATGGTTAACCCGTACAGTTCGAATATGTCGCCCCGCACCCCACAAGGTACAGACCGTGCTTTCACCTCCCTAGGCAGCACTTTGCCTCATCCGTCCTACGTGCAGACAGCGCCAGGCCCGAACCGCGAGAACTGACCGTGCTTACACCTCAAGGGCAGCACTTTGACTCATCAAGTCCCCCGTTCTGCCGACCACCCCGACCGTGGACGCACCCGTGCTTACACTGTGGGCAGCACCTTGCACAACAGTTGTCTTGATGAACCCCAAACCGTGGCCATTTCCGTGAGATCCGCATAGCTGACCGGCCAGTCGGCTCTGATACCACATGTAGCGCAGGCATCCCAAAGGGAGCCGGGAACCACGACTTAGCTTCCCAGCCTTCAACTCTTGCCATCCAAACCCACTTGACATACAAGCAGCCAACTCGCCAACAACGATCAGACTTAACCAACTTAAAGTTCCGAAAACCAACATTAAGATCCAACCTGGCGCCATGCCAGATCGGGGGTCCCGACGTGGGTGACTTCCCTCCAAGCAAGCCGCCCGACATACATCAAACTTAACCAACTCGAAGCTTCGTTACCAACGAGTAACATCCATTCCAAGCAAGCGGTCTGACTTACATCAGACTTAACCAACTGAAAGCTTCGTCACGAGCGCTGGAAGCCAACCTGGCGCCACGCCAGACTGGACAGCCATAAACAGGTAACATCCACCAAAGCAAGCCATCCAACTCAGCCGACAGGTTAGAGCCCGTTCCCCAAGAGCTTAACCCATTCACGTTCATGCAAGGAACACTCAGAACCACAAGCCGCGACAGATATGGAAACAACCAGTTCTTGGACCAAATGATCCCGACAGCATACCGCTGGCGCCACGGACCGAATGGTCCCGACGGCATACCGCTGGCGTCCCGGGATACGACCCTCAGCTATGTGCCAAGTTAAAAATTTTGAAAGCGGCCTTACAACTGGCGCTTTTACCGAACACTGAAACCCAGAAGGTAATCAGAGTCAGTTTGAGGAAAATCCCACTTTATTGATAAATCTGAGAAGGTTACATTTCAAGTGTGTGACCGACCCTAGTCTCCGGGGCGCTAGCATGCCAAGGCGAGAGCCATGACAACATTCCAGCAAGGGAGGCTGAGACTTGGTTGGAGCTCGCCCTGAGTCGCAACCCGCACTCCCCTATAGTATTGGTGTGATTCGGCACCCCCCCTCATACCAAGCACTCTACCCAAGCTGGTAAAGCACGTTTTTCTCTCTCTAGGATTTTCTCTTTCTAGAAAGTCATTTTCTCTCTCTAGATTTTATTGATCCTCAGGCTTCCTTTAATCATGCCTAGATCGTGTGAGGTGATTGCACATCGATCTGAGCTCTCTGGACTTCGCTAGAACCGATCAAAGATTTTCAGCCATAGGAACTTGGCGCCGGCTGGATTCTGGTCACAGTGGCGCCGGGAGCGGCGCCGGCGCCGTTGGCGCCGGGAGCAGCAGTGGCGCTGCTGGCGCCGGGGACATAGCTGGCGCCGATGGCGCCGCAAGTAAAGCTTGTAAAGGTAGCTTTACAACAAAACCCTTGCAGATTTCTCTGTGTCCTGGTTTTAGTGAGACTAAGATGGAACTTCAGAGGCCTCTACAAAAGTTTTGTTGGTTTTTTTTTTTTTTGACAACAAACTCTTGCAGATTTCTCTGTGTCCTGGTCTTAGTGAAACTAAGATGGAACTTCAGAGGCCTCTACAAAAGTTTGTTGTTTTATAAAAGAAGAGATTACAGTAAAAAAAAAACAATGAAGGTAACTAGATTATCAAAAGTTAAGGTTTTTTTTTTTTTAAATGAAAAATAAAAAGTACAACTCCAAAAAAAAAAAAAAAAGAGACGGAATGGTATAGGCAGGAGAATGGAGAGCACAGTTTGGGATGCGGGTTCCTGGAGTGCGATAGTGAGGGAAAAAATCAAGAGTAGCAGGGAGGTGAGCAGCAGGTGAGGGAGGGAGCGGAGGAGAGAGAGAGAGAGAGAGAGCAAGCAGGTAGGCAGGCTAAGGAGAAGAGCAAGCGGAGCAGGTAGGCAGGCAGGCCGACTATGGAGGAAGCGAGCAGCAGGCAGCGAGTAGGACGAGCAGGGAGTGGTGAAGGGAGCGGGCAGGGAGGTGAGGGGAGGGACGTGGGCAGGGAGAGATGGAGGTGAGCGGAGGAGAGGTGAAGGGAGTGAGAGAGCGAGCAGGGGTGAGGGGAGAACGCAGCATGCAGCAGAGGGGAAGGGAGAGGGATCAAGGAAGAGGGGGAGTGGAGTTGTAGGCAGCGAGCAGCAACGTAGGGAGTGAGCGGCAGGGAGGTGAGCGGGAGCAGGAGGCTGGAGCTGTAGGCAGGGAGCGGAGCAAAGGGGATTGGAAGGGAGGTGAAGGGGGCAGGTGAGCGGGCAGCAAGCAGACAGGGGGCGAAGCAGAGGAGTGGGAAGGAAGGGGCGAGCAACAAGGAGAGCAAGGAGGTGAGTAGAGGGGATCGGAAGGGAGGTGAAGGGGGCGGGTGAGCAGGCAGCAAGCAGGCAGAGAGCGGAGCAGAGGGGGAAGAGGAGTGGGAAGGAAGGGGCGAGCAACAGGGAGAGCAGGGGAAGGAGGGGAAGGGAGCGAAGGAAGGAGGGGAAGGAGCGAGAGAGGGGATCGCAAGGGAGGTGATCGGAAGAGAGGGGGAAGCAGCTGCGTACAGCAGTAGGGAGGCAAGCGAGAGCAAGTAGCGAGGTGGAGCGAGAGATGAAGGGGGTGGGGCAGCGAGGGGAAAGGTAGCGAGCAGGAGTAGAGTGGAGCGAGTAGGGATGAGCAGCGGGGAAGGGGGAAGGAGCGGAGGAGCAGGGAGGGGGAGCGAGGGAGGGAGCAAGAAGGGGGAGGGAGTGGAGATCGCAGCAATGAGAGAGGGAGTAATGGGAGGTAGCGAGGCAGACAGGAGGGGAAGGAGGTAGAGCGATGAAGGAGGGTGGGGAGAGAGCAGCACGGTGGTGGCGAGGAAGGGAGCTGGTGAGGAGCGAGAGAGGGGATGGGAAGGGAGGTGAAGGGGGCAGATGAGGAGAGAGCAGGAGGTGCGAGCAAGAGGGGGAGTGGTGCTGCGAGCAGCAAACGAGGGAGGGAGCGAGCATCTAGAGGGGTGGTGAAGGGAGGGGAAGCAAAGAGAGAGATTTTTTTTTTGTTCTTTTTTTAAAAAGGAGGCTTGATCCATATCAAAACTGAGATTACGACAATAAAAAACACTGAGCAATTTGAAAAAAATCTGACACAATATATATCTTAAAAAAACAAAATTAATCCCTTGAGGGCTTGGGTTTTTTGTAATGGACTTGGAAGATTTCGAAGAATGGGAAAAAAGAGGAGGTGAGGGGAGGAAGTAGAGAAGAGTGGAGAAAGAAAAGCAGCTATGCGGTGAGCAACGTTGGCACTCCTCGGCAACGGCGCCAATTGTAGTCCATCGTAGTATAGGGGTCCGTTCACTAGGAGCCGCCCGTGTACACCTGCATAGCGAGAGAGAGAGAGAGAGAGAGAGAGAGAGAGAGAGAGAGAGAGAGAGAGAGAGAGAGAAGGGAGATAGAGAGGAAGGAGTGATGAGAGAGAGGAGAGAGGAGAGAGGGTTTAGAGAGAGAAGAGAGAGAGAGAGAGAGAGAGAGAGAGAGAGAGAGAGAGAGAGAGAGAGAGAGTTCACCAAGGATGGTTGGGGCTATAGGGGCTCGAGCGCCTACCCATAGCTATGCACCAATCAACCTTGGAGAGAGAGAGAGAGAGAGAGAGAGAGAGAGAGAGAGAGAGAGAGAGAGAGAGTGTGTGTAGACAGAGAGAGAGAGAAAGGGAGAAGAGAGTTCACCAAGGATGGTTGGGGCTATAGGGGCTCGAGCACCTACCCATAGCTATGCACCAATCAACCTTGGAGAGAGAGAGAGAGAGAGAGAGAGAGAGAGAGAGAGAGAGAGAGAGAGAGAGCTTTATTGAGAAAGATGAAGATGTGTACAATGGAAAATGGCCTCCTTATATAGTTGAGGAGGGAGGGCCATCTTGGCTCTCATTGGCCTATTTAAAATGGCATCCTAGCCCTTCAAACTAATTGAACTTCAATCTAATGATTCATTAGGAAAAGGGCCAAACTCACATGATTCATGTGAGTTTGAGAGATCCCCTTTTAACTTAGAACCTTATGAACTTGACTTTGGGATTTTTAATTATTTTATTCTAACTAAGGCCCCAAGTCTTTTATTCAAGTTCTACCTAACCATTTTGTGTGCTCATTGGGTTGGGCTTACACACGCAGGATGCCAGTTCCCTCACATTTTATTATTCTAATTGTACAATGTACTATGGCGGGGCCCACAAGTAAGGCTTGGCCAACAGTACTTTAAGTGGTGGAACCCACTTATTTATTTATGTATAGGAAATACCCACAACGACAACATGTTCCTGTGATTGGATTTTTAAGATCAGACCATGTAGACAGGCTAATCCACTTTGATTCCATTTAGGCACCTTGCGAGGGTTGGTAGGATGATCTTGTTGCTCTGCAAGGGTTCTGAAGATTCAGCTTCTGGGAACCCTCGCACACACTAAAAAATGATGATTTCTCCATTAGGAGCTCTTGCAGAGATTTTTATGGATGCATCTGGGTCAGATCTAGTGACTGTCCAAGTTTCAAGAGCTATCTCCCAGGGGATCTCCCAAAATCATGAAAAAAGTGCTCTTTTAGAGTGTTTTTTTGACAAGATCTTGAGATTCTCTGATTTTTAACTTTTGCAAACTGGTAATCAGCTTCATCCATGCTTGATTTGACTATTGGTAGTTCTTTGAAAGTTCTGATGGATATTTGGTAACAGATCCATCAGTTTTGGTTGAATTTTGCTCTTAATTTGCCATAGTTACTGAGATCGAGGTCTCTGATCTACAAATTTGGAGACTTCTTGGCATAATCTAATAATCTGCTTCCTTCTTGATCCCATCTGGATTTGGATCCCTCTTGGATCATGATGGATTTCTCCGATCTTGCCAGATCTGGCCGAATCTTGATGGATCTAGCTTGATTTGGCTTGATCTTCCTAGATATAGTGGTGATGGTCTATCAGAATAGCTTTTCGTAACATGCCACCAATCAAGATCTATCTCACTGCGGTGGCCAGTACTTGTGCAACCGGCTACCGTTGATGGGTGTAGCGAACAGTTTCCCATCTAGCTTCTCTAAATTTATGGCTCCATGATTAAGAGTTTCATTGATCCAATAAGGACCTACGTCTGTGAATTTTAATTTTCCCTTCATTGTCTGGGTTTTATACATCAAGACCAGATCTCCGGAGCGAAGATCCTTCTTTTGTAACCTGTGATCGTGCCATGCTTTGCGTCTTTCCTTTTCAGCTGCTAGTGCATGCACAACTAATAAGCGTGTTTCACAGAGTTTATGCAGAGCTTTGTGGCGTAGTTGTAGAGATTTGGATTCATTAAGGCATTGTATTGTGGCAATCCTCAATGAAGGGACTGAAAACTCTACTGGCATCACAGCATCCTGACCATATACCAATTGGAAAGGTGTTTAATCAATGCTTCCCTTATATGTTGTCCTGAATGCCCACAGAGCAGCATGCAACTTATGTTCCCAATCTGATCTGCTAGCTTCAACTGTTTTCGTGAGCACACTACACAAGATCTTATTGGATGATTCTGCTTGCCCATTACCACGATGATAATAAGGCGTACTGGTTCTATGGATCATGAAGAATTCCTCCAGCGGGACCTTGATGGTCTCATTGATTAAATGACTTCCGCGATCGCTGACTAGCTCCACCGGGCATCCAAAGTGCACAATGATATTTTCATAAAGGAACTTGGTAGTGGTCCTAGCATTAGCTACTCTTACTACCTTGGCTTTGACCCACTTGGTGAGATAGTCCATGGCTACGACTATGTATCAAGCCTGAGAACTCCTTGCTGCAGGGTGAATTGGACCAATGCAATCCAATCCTCACTTTTTGAATGGTGCTTGGGCTAAGACCGGGTGCAGTAGGTCATAGTTCAATCTCGTTGGTCCCCCCTCCCTTTGGCACACATTGCACTTTCTTAAGTATTCCTCTGTATCCTTATGAATCGTTGGCCACCAATATCCTGATTGCAGGATCTTACGAAATATAATGTCGGATGCAAAATGGCCTCTACCCATGCCTTCATGTAAAAGCGAAATGATCTGGGTGGCCTCATGAGGGAGAATACACCGTCGAAGAATCTCGTCTGGTCCTCTTCGATACAACTGGCTGACAATCAACTGATAAGGTCTAGCCTTCAGGATCAATTTTTGCTGCTCCACATTTGGTAGTGATTTGTCTGGTTGGCCCCGCATTAGATATTCAACAATGTCGGCAGCCCATTCTGGTACTGTGTCCACGTAAAATAAGACAGCATCGACCAACTCATCGTCGGGTTGGATTGCAACCTCCTTTCCCTTGATTCACGACACATGATCCGCCATGTAGTGTTGTTTTCCCTTGCGAACTACTATCCGAAAATCAAACTCCAACAATAGAAGTAGCCATCTGGTGATTCTCCCGGTATTGCAAGTTCTGTTAACGAGATAGAGCAAGGGTTGATGGTCTGTATAAAAAGCAAAATGTGTGGCCATCAGGTAGTGCCGAAATTTCTTAACCACATAGATCATTGCCAGTGCTTCTCGCTTTGTGGCTGAATAATTCATTTCTATATCACTGAGTTGTCGGCTTGCAAATCGGATTGAAAAATCCTTTTTGTGTTCACCTGGCTGGGTTAAGACTGCTCCAACTGCAAACTTTGATGCGTTCGTATGCACATGAAACTCAATGGACCAATTGGGTGGACGTAAGATTGGTGCTGAAACCAATGCATCATTTAGCTTTTGGAAAACCTTTAGGGCTTCCTTGTTCCAATGTGGATCCATTGTGAGTTTGTAAAATGGTCAGGCTAACTCTACAAAATCAAGAATGAAGATCTTATAATAGTTAGCATGACCCATGAAGATGTAGACTTCGCGGATCGTTCATGTGAGAGATTTAAACTAGTTTAGTCTAGTTTAGTCATATTTTGGTAAAATGTCAATAAGAGGCCAAAACTCATTTTAGACTTAGAGATAAACTTTTTAAAGTTATATTAGTTTAAAATACATTCAATAAACACTTTTTGAAAATGTGGGAAAGTTGGTAGTCGAGTTTGAGAGAGATTCAAACTTGAACTTTGGGTACATTGAATCTAGACCCAAAAATAGTAGGGTTTACATTTTGGTGGAAAAGTCAAGTGGCCAAATAGGGTTTGAAAACTCTATAAAAGGATTTAACTCATGGAGAGACATATATTCTCTCTTCTCTCTCTCATTTCATCATTATACATGGTCCTCTTTGGGTTCTACTACTCATTGGTGCACTATCTTGGTGTTATCTTGCAATCTTGTGTGTAGAATGCTCATTTATTGCTATTTTCGGTTCCACACGTGTGAATACAGTAGGGTACTGTAATTGTACGGACAGAAAACATATTTTATGTTTTGGTTCATGTTTGATCAGTATCTCTTAAATTTTGCATCTCATTTTGTATGTAGATGCTGATTTTTCTACATTGGCAGGATTGGTGGTTTGCTCTTTATTGTAACCAAAGATCAGGGACATGGATTGGATCTTGAATGATCTGAAATCCTTCACATGGTATCAGAGCTATTGTGTTTCAGGTTATCAAAGGATCAGCCATCTTTAGCAAGGATTTGGAGGAGTTACCAATGCTAGAGCATGCTAGATTGATCTCTACTCAAAAATCAACATTTTTGCATGTGTAGAATTGCTCTTTTGTAGGTCAAAACTCGATATAGGGCTATATACTTGATCAATTCCGATTTTACACTTGGTTTACTAGAATTAGATGACTTTTGGTGCATTAGGAAGGTCTCATTGGAGTCTACAAGAAGATATATCAAGTTTCTAGAAATTGCATGTAGAATTTGAGATATTCAATTTTTTGTGATTTTGTCAAAACCCTAATTTTGATTGGATCTCTAGTTTGTGAAGTTACTAAGGAGAGAAGTATGTGAAGAGTTCAAATTAGGATGTACTTTGAATGATGTCATTGTGAATGCTAGTGAGGAAGAATCATTATCATATGATTCATTACCTAAAACATTGAGTAGAAGTTCTTGTTTGAAAAAAGAGATTACTTCAATCATCCTTATGTTGAAGGTACTAATAATTTTTTTCATGGCTTCTAATGTCTTTGAAGTTTCTACTTCTTATGATGCAATCATTAAGAGGGAGTCTTATGAAGGAAAGAGCAATGGAAGATTGGTTCTTGGGAAGATCCAAGGCATGGATCTCACATCTCTTCATCAACTCAAAGGATTCTATGATTGTGAATTGATCACTCATGATCAAGATGGCAAAAGGTTGGTTGGAGAAGACTACATGGAGCAAATCGAGAGGCAATTTCTTCAAGGCAAGGGAGATCTCATTGGTGAGCTTATTGAGGTTTGTTATGGACTCAAGAAGGCTGGATTTATTAGGTTTTATACTCATCTTCACCTACTCTACTTCATGTTGGATGGAAAGTTTGGAATCTATCTTTTGATTTATGATGGTGACATTGGTGACATTGTTTTCACTAACCTTTGTGGAAAGTCGAGATCAAGCATTGATGAATTCTTGTTGGATCTAGATCATATGTTTGAGAGGGAGTATTTCCAGAGGTATAGGTCTGAAGATATTCATATCTTTGATATCTTTGATGATCAAGAGAAAGGTAAGCAAGTGGAAGCGACTCACTTTGCTTTACTCACATGTTTTGGAGAATTTTCTTGTGTAAATGATGCTATGCAAGTGGATATTGGTTCTCATGGTTTTCATACTGGAAAAGAAAGTAATGGATCTGGAAAACAAATTTTGTTCAATGACTTTGATGGTCAAAAGGAAGATCAAGAGGTTGATCTCAAAGGGCTTCAACAACACAAAAGGAAAGGTGGCAATTTGGAGCTAGTCAAGAGCATCAAAGAAAGGTTATTTGGAAAAGATGTTTGGATATGTTTTTTGTAGCTTATTGAAGACTCAACTAAGGTCAAAGGAGCATAAAAGAAGTGTTGTTCAAGTTTACTTTACTTGTTCTATCTCATGTTTGAGCTATTTCATGTGGATGTGTCAAATTGTCAAGACATGGACAAACTAGTTATATTGTCTTGCAATATCTTATTGTTGGAGTCATACTAGCATTCTTGGCTAGTTTTGCTGATGGAAATGAAGCTATTGGAGGTTCATTATATCACTCATCCATGATCAAGTTCTCAAGTGTTGAGTTACTTGATGTCAATGTTTGGAGATTGTCAATTTTTGGTGAATTCATGGTCATTTTCTTGTGTCAAGTAGATCTTGAAGATGGACTAGTGCAACCTACTTGGTTTATGGAGTCATGTGGTGCTGGATTTACATCATTAATGTACTCACCTACTCATGGATTTCCAAGGTTTGATGATATCTTGTGGCAAGATGGAGATGGAGGCTCATTCATGGAGTTTTATGGCGGAGACATATCAAGAAAGGACAAAGTTGGAGGAGACAAGCAAGCAAATGGTCATCACTCACATTTATTGTTTGGTTTCTGTAATTTTCCAAAGAGTTCAAAGTTTAAAGCATGGAGGAATCATTTCATTCACATTCTATTTGGTTCTTCATGTTCTAGTTATATCTTGATGTGTAAAATTGATGTAAGAGATAGTGAAGCATCCAATTTGGACACTATTCTCTATATCAATTACGAAAGATACTTTAGAACCTTAGAAAGGAAATCTATACTTAGGATGGAGATCATTCTAAAGTTGGATCAAAGTTCTATTGTCAAAACTATGCCAAAACTAGTTGAAGAGGGAGTGTGAGAGATTTCAACTAGTTTAGTCTAGTTTAGTCATATTTTGGTAAAATGTCAATAAGAGGCCAAAACAGAGATAAACTTTTTAAAGTTATATTAGTTTAAAATACATTCAGTAAACACTTTTTGAAAGTGTGGGAAAGTTGGTAGTCGAGTTTGAGAGAGATTCAAACTTGAACTTTGGGTACATTAAATCTAGACCCAAAAATAGTAGGGTTTACATTTTGGAGGGAAAGCCAAGTGGCAAAATAGGGTTTGGAAACTCTATAAAATGATGTAACTCGTGGAGAGACATATCTTCTCTCTTCTCTCTCTCATTTCATCATTATACATGGTTCTCTTTGGGTTCTACTACTCATTGGTACACTATCTTGGTGTTATCTTGCAATCTTGTGTGTAGAATGCTCATTTATTGCTATTTTCAGCTCCACACGTGTGAAATATAGTAGGGTACTATTATTGTACGGACAACAAACATATTTTATGTTCTGGTTCATGTTTGATTAGTATCTCTTAGAGTTTGCATCTCATTTTGTATGTAGATGCTGATTTTTCTACATTGGCAGGATTGTTGGTTTGCTCTTTATTGTAACCAAAGATCAGGGACATGGATTGGATCTTGAATGATCTGAAATCCTTCACAGTTCTCGGTGGTGGTAGATCAACAATGATCCTGATCTTTGATAGGTCTATGGCAATCCCGTGTCTTGGCACTATATGGCCGAGAATCAAGCCATGTGTCACCCAAAATTGACATTTTTCTAGATTCAAGGAGATCTGGAAGTTGCAACATTTCTGTAACACTTTTTCCAAATTGGATAAGTGTTCGAAGTCTGGTCTATGCACGCACAGATCGTCCAATAAAATTTCCAAAAATTCTTGCAAATATTCTTTGAATGTCACCTGCATGACTCGCTGGAAGGTGTTTGGGACATTGCAAAGTCCGAATGGCATCACTTTATAGGCATAGGTTCCCCATTCCATGGCAAATGCTATCTTGTGTTGGTCTTGGGGGGCTATCTTCACCTAATTGTAGCCACTGAAGCCGTCTAAAAAATTGTAGGCTTTGGCGCCAGCTACTCTGTCAAGGACACTTTTTGTAAATGGTAAAGAAAAATGATCCTTTTTTGTGACTGCATTTAGCACCTTCATATTCACACAAATTCGCATTTTGCCATTCTTCTTGGGTACTATAACTATCGGCGATACCCATTTCGTGTGCTCGATTTCATAAATGAAATTTGCATCCATCAACTTTTGCAACTCCTGTTTGATCAGCTCTGTATAATTCGGGTTGCAGTGGTAGTAAGGGCTTACCTTGGGGACTGCTCCATCCACCAAGGGTATGGTGTGTTGGACTACTATTGGTGGAATCCCCTTAAGATCACTATAACTCCAGGCAAAACAGTCTTTATACTCCAACCAACAATGATCATAGTCTCTTGAACTGTGTGGGCGTTAACTGCTCTCCCACATGCACTATCTTTTCTTCTTCACCTGGCTCGGCAAGGTTCATCGCCGTGTTCGTGCAGGTCCCTCAAAGACTTGTTCCACTGGTGTCTAGCTTTGATCAGGTTCTCGCTGGGCTTGCGGCATCATAATTATCACGTCGTCCAAGGTATAATTTTTGAAAATCTCAAGCATCTCGTGAACTGGAGCTCGTCGAGATTCCTCTTTCAGCATATTGATCTTAGCCCGACTGGTCATCTTTTGGTTTTTTGTCATCTGTGTAGAAGATGACACTATATCTAAGTCCATATTGATTGACTTTAAGGAATCCAACACCTTCTTTTGCCCTTTTTTGTCGTTTTGGTGGATTTGTTCTTGTTGTCGTCATTGGAACTGCCGTGACATTTGCCTCATGGTTGCGAATATCAACATCCACTATAGCTATCGTCTCTTCGGGTAGATCACTCCATCGGATCACCGGGTTATAGCGTTGCTTCAACCGATTCTTCTTATTCGCAGGTGCCTTGGGTGGATCGATCCTTGAGACTTTCGCCATAGCAGACTTTTGCGGCGGTTGAGCTGGTACTTTCTTGATTCCGTAACGATCTGGGTCCATGTGGTGTAGGACCTGCTCATCAGTCAGCTCAATCTCCTTACTATAAGTTAGAGCATGTTGCCAAGGGACTAAATCATCCTCCACTGGGTTCTCAATAAGTTCCGATGACAGCCATGCTACATTTATCATATTCACCCCAAATGTGATTGGTGTGTCCATAGTGTAACACTTGGGTGAAAATGTACCGGGTTTAGGATTTGATTCATATTGACATGTCCGGTAGTCAATAGTTGTTAATGCATCCGTCCATCTCACGACAATGCGTTTGATGATGACGATGCTGTAGGAGTGTGGGTGGATCGATATTCATCGTCAGATCCCTAATCCTCTTTCCTGATGGCATCTTCCATAGCTTCTTGCAGAGTAGCGTACTGCTCCCGTCGTTTCAGTTCAAGATGCTACCTAGGTTTATAGATTGAAAAAGAATTTGAAAGTGGAAAATTATTTCTATACTAGTCAAGGTACATCCACAAGATAATTGATGATTTCCAAATGACATATTGCAAGGGATGAGTACTCCAATGGTTCCTGGAACAGTGTTGACTAACGAAGACTATCCTCGAAATGATGCAGAGCGGGAAGTTATGCTGCAAAAATCTTATAGAAGGCTTATCAGCTCATTAATATATTTAGCAAATAAAACATCGTTTATGGAGTATTCAGAATGAGCTAGTTCAACATCAACCCAGGACCCACACATTGAAAGATTGCAAAAAGAATTTTGCAATACCTGAAACAGACAAAGGACTATGGTCTTTGTTTTTCTCAAAATGCAGAATTTCAGATGAAGTCCTACAGCGATGTGAGTTGGGCATCCATAAAGGATGACTCCAAGAGCATTTTAGGAGGATGCACCATAGCAACCAATGCCATTGTTCTTTGGATCAGTAGAAAATAGACAATTACCGCACAATTGTCCTGCAAAGCGGAATACATTACGGCAGCCAAGATGGCCAATGAGCTTATATGGCTCAAACAATTTCTCGACGGACTAGGAGAGAAAATGGATGAACCGTTGACTCTGCATATGGATAACACATCCACTATAGAGTCTAACAAAAGATCTCATGTTTTATTCCAGAACACATTGCTATCAAATATCATCTGATAAGAGATCTAGTTCAGAATAGAAAGCTAAAAACTGAGTTTGTTCCAACAAAACAGATGGTGGCTGATATTCTTACGAAGCCTCTTGATAAGGCAATGTTTGAATGGAACTAAAGAAACTTAAGGTTTTTGCCCACAAAGCATCATTAGCTTATGAACCACAAACTACAATCCATCACTACTGCAATCACATTGCGACATATACGAACGACAACGACGACGAAGTTCCATAGACCACAGATCGCAATAAACCACAAATCGCAACTTCGAGCAAACAAACAAAGACGTTTGTAGAGAACCGCAAGTCAACTCCTACGATTCACGAGTGACGACCAAAGGCCAACCGCAATGTTATAAAGGTGGCCCTGAAGTCGGTGCACTTTACGACCCATGATCAATGAAGTAGTACCAGGAGAATAGACCGACACCATAAACAAAGCTAACAGAGAAACTAAATGCCATAATGTGGTAGATTTAGCAATTCTTGTAATCATTCATTTACATTAAAGACTAATCTCCTTCCTCTGATCATATATATAGAGGATGAATGGGAGAACGAATATATATGTAGAGAGGTGACAGACAAATAAATGAATGACTGGGTGTTGAATGTGAGGATGAAAAGTCATCCACTAGCTAGTGAGACTAGCTGAGTCAATCAGACCTCCATGATCAGACATAGAGAGATATAGATAGAAGTATTTGCTAGTAAGCATTGCTTATCTATTCTATCCATAAGAGACAAAGTTTGTCTTGCTATAACGCGTTGTGCAGTATGCCAAATAGCGCTCAAGGAATCACTATAAACCCATAGATATTTTTGTTATCTCTTGTCTACGACACATAATCCTTGACTACATTATGCTTGTCAAATGTTCTTCTAAGATCAACTACTATTTGTTTTTTTGCATAAAGGCTCATCATAACTAAATCAACAGTAGATCAAGAATATCTGACTACACCTTAGAAGAGGAAAGATCTTAATTAACAGCAGTAGCTATAGTTAAGAGCTCTACTCTATTAGGTATATCAAGAATCTATCAAAATAGGACATTCCAAATAGCCAAATCACAGCAAGAACATTGCTCACTGATAGTGTGTAGGAGAGAATCAAAGTATGTCTCTCTAATTACAACGCTTCCATTTCTCAACAAGAAACATGAATATCCAACCCAAGATTCCAATGTTCTTTGAGTCTTCATTCATTTGACCTTTGTTTTCTTCTTCGGTGAAACCGTTATGTAGCGGTTATGGTCACAGACGGTTTCTGTCTGTGGGCAATTCCTTTGTATTTCTGGAGGCACGAACTCAAAAGCTATCAAACCTTTGTGGTTAGAAAGATTTAGTTTCTTCAATCATGGTAATAAGCAATTGAACTATAGCAATGATCACGAGAGTGATCCTTCAGACCAATATGCTATCTATGCTTCCGTGCAACAACAAGTAGCTAAACAATGCACCAGAGCACTACTTGGACGTTTTGCATGTGGAGAGAATCACAGAGCTGCCGAATGTCCAAAACAAGAGAAGTTTACACCATTTTGTAGAGAATGTGGCTATGGACATTGTTCTAAAGATTTTCCTACAAGACCCAAACCACCTCCGGTTACTACTCCAGTGAATATGATCACAATCAAGAAAAGCTTAGTAGTTCAACCTGAACCAACTATACCTTTGATGGTTGTTACCAGAGCTCAAAAACAAAAAAAAGTTCTAGTTGATCCAGTACCTGCTAAATCTGCACCAACTACAAGCATCAGGGGTGTATCTGAATCTCAAAGCAGAAAAGAAAAGATATCAAGATATGAGATAGTGGATTAAACAGTTGCATGAAGAAGAAGCCCAAGAAGCCGCTAAAGTAGCAGCCGAAGTCCATTCTCCATATATGCCACAAGTAGATCCAAGAATAGATGTTAATACACAATTGCACCATCATGAAGAACCCTTTGAGATGACGAAACTTGAAGCACTGCAAACAGAATTGATCATAAATATTCTGCCTAGCAAGATGGATATTACACTGGGAGAATCTCTTAAGATGGTGCCTAAAGTAGAAAGATTGACTCAAAGAAGTATTAGTAGAAAGATTGACTCAAATAGAAGCACCAGTTGGTCAGAAGCCATTTTTTTGTGCCGTATTTGAAAAACAAAATGACGTACTCAATGTGGGAGCAACTTGAGAAAGTGAGTAGAAAAACATCACCCTACCGATACAACATAGACAGCTTGGTAAAGAAACAACCGTGATTGATGGAGGTTTAGGAGTTAACCTGATTTCACCAAGCTATCTGCAAAATGGGGACGTACCAAGTTGAAGCCTCCCACTTTTACCATCAAGCTAGCTAATCAAACGATAGTCTGCTATCCTAGAGGAATGGTTGAAGACATACCTGTCAAAATAGTTGGAGTGCAATTTGTCATTACTTTTGTAGTAATGGACTTACCTGACATGCCAAATGTATATTGAGTTTTATTGGGACATCCATGGTTACGAGTTGCGCAAGTAATTCATAACTAGGGCACTGACAAAATTACTTTTGAGAATCGTGAGTGTGCGGTCAAAGTAGATCCAATCACTTGGACTATCAAGCTAATAGTCCAAAGAGGGGATAATGATTCATCAACAACAGATCATACTTGTGATCGACAAGTGAAGACTCTGGGATTCCACTATGACTCTCAAACCGACACTGTCAATTGGAATCAAGCTCTTGCAACAGTGGATTGTATAGTAGGCTATATGTGTCAACGAGATAATCAATCCAAATTGAGCGAAATTTTCTTACTTGATCAAACTTTGAATACGCCAATCACTTTTCCATTGAATATAATGAACTTAGCTTGGATATCAATTGATCCAATTCCAGATCTGATTGAAATCTAATACATGTTAGTCATGCCTTGACTTACGATGGAAAGGCAAAATCTACGGATGAGTAGATTCTCAATCACATGGATCCTACGAGTGTTCTGAGTATTTCATGTATACAAATAAATAAGTGCGTCCCACCACTTAAAATACTGTTGGCCAAGCCTTGCCTAGTGGGCCCCGCCACAGTACAGTAGAATAATAAGTGCAAGGCACTGGCGTCCTGTGTGTATAAGCCCAGCCACCAATGAGCACAAGTAGTAAGTTGTAATTCCTAGAAATAAGAGACTAGGGACTTAAAACTCTAAAATGACATTAGAGGCCCTAAGTCAAGTTGCAAATAAAAAAGCTAAAAGGGCCCAACTTAAAACTCACATGAATCATGTGAGTGCCCTTGTGCTTTCTTAGCACCAATAGATTTAAGTTGTGTTTATTTTAAAGGCTTGGACTAGAATCCTTGCCCCAATGAAGTGGCCAATGAAAGTGAAGGAGGCTCACCTCTAAATCTATAAGAGGGAGCCATTTCCATTGTATTGTAGCATCTTCCATTCTCTCCTTAATAAATCTCTCTCTCTCTCTCTCTCTCTCTCTCTCTCTCTCTCTCTCTCTCTCTCTCTCTCTCTCTCTCTCTCTCTCTCTCTCTCTCTCTCTCTCTCTCTATCTCTCTCTACGTTGGGATAGAATAGCTTTGGGTAGGCGCTTGAGCCTCCAAGGCCTTTCTCAACAAGTCATGAGCTAGCTCTGGAGCTCGAGTCATGGCCTAGTCATGAGCCAAGTTGATTCTGCCACAGGGACGGCTCTTGGGCCCCATTTTTGGGAGCTAGACTGATTTTGCCAGGCTTAATCAGGAGAATAAAAACTAAGTCCTAAAAAACAAGCTTTACCAGAAAGCACTATATTTCAGGACAGAGGGGGTGCACCGAATCACACCAGAACTATAGGGGGAGTCCGGCAGACAGATTCTTGGGCAGCTCAACAAGCGTCAGAAATCCAGTCGCTAGGTCTCAGCTCCCTCTACCAACACGAGCCAGGCAAAATGCCCAGCACGTGTTGGTGGCCCCGAGACCAGTCAGTCTATGTATGAATGTAACCTCTTCCAAATTTAATAAAGTTGATCCTTGGAGATGATTAACATTTCGGTTTCGCCTCCGGGACTGGTCCAAGTGGAAGGACCCTTGCTACAACCTTTTTGCATCGTCAGCACGTAAGGGTCCACGTCACCGACGTGTGGCTCGCTGCTATGCCATTTGGTCAGTTTGGTGACCACTATGCCTTGAGTTTCATGTGTGGCTTGTCTTTGCTTTGGTTACCTTTTGGGGATGGATTCTGAGTTGGCTTTCGGGTTGGCTAGGATTTCAGTTTTCTTAAGTCTGAATGGTTAAGCTTGTTACATTTCTAAGTTGGCTTTTATGTAAGTGCATAATGGATGAATGTTAGACTTAAGCGCGTGTTGGGAAAACCGCTCAAGTCGCAGTGCCCTTTGAGTCGCCGACGCAACACATGGTAGCTGGCACACCACAAGTCGGAGGCTCAGCTCATTTTTAAAAAAAATACATAACTTGAAAATATCACTTTGTCTGAGAAAAACGTAGATTTTATATTGCTTACGTAAAATCCAAGATCCTTATTAATTGGTGACAGAGGCCTTTCTGTGAAATGTTCACCCCTGTCGCTTCTGCCTTTTTGACTTTGGAACTCCTTTGAGCTCCTGGTTTGTCCTTGATGCACTTTGTGTTGAGCTCCCTGAGCTCCAAATTTGATCAGTTTCACACAGGTATCAGGGCTCCCTGAGCCAAAGGATTTATCGTTGATTGCCCACTTTATGGTCCACTTCGTGCCTTGTTGTCTTTTGCACCTTGATTTCTCTCCTTGTCCCAGCTTGATCTTGATACTTTTCCTTTTTGGCTCTCTAAGGTAGGTTTTTTTTTTTTTTTTGCTAGCCTCCATAGACATAGCAGGGGAAACCCATGTACCAGAGTTATTACCGTCGGGCCGCAAATGCTTCCCTTCAGCTTTTCCTCCCGCGTTCGACCACGGCCGCCCCCAACAAACAAAGTAGTAGGCACCAACACCTCGTAGGTGCAGGCCGTGTGGGGGTCACACCCACTAAACCCTAGCTGGAGGCTTGGCCGCCGCACTAGTGGTGTAAAATGGACTTAGTGCGGCAAGGCGAGTGCCCGACACTCACGGTGCATTGGGATGCTATGGGGAAGGTAGTCCTCCCAACGAGCCCAATTACTCAGAACTCACCAGCTGCCCAAGGGCGACAACCGCGACCTCCCCAGGTTGCTCTAGTTCGATCCGTGGTGCATAACAGAGATGTCTCAGACTGCTGAAGTGTGACCATAGTCACACACCGCCAACCCCGCCGTTGAGCTAACCCACTGGGACTGTCCCTCATACGGTGCAAATCGACCACTTACAATGATCCCCTAGACCCTGTGCCACTACCAGCAGCCTGAGGATGGGTATTTCTCGTTCGACTATTGGCAAATTTCTTCATTAGTAAGGGGACGATTTCAGCCAAAAATTTTGACATCTGCTTGTAACCCCACTTCGGAGTTTTTTTGTCCGGGACGCCTTCCCACTTAGGTGATCTCTTCCCGCCTATGTGGCCACCAGCCAGCACCGGCCATTTCTCTTCAGCAGCGAGGTTACCCAAAATGCACTCATTAAGCCAAACAATGGCTGGTTGAAGGAGCCTTTTCCTTTGCTCAGAGATGGCTGGGAATGACAGGATGAGGTGTCCTATCTTGTCTCCTTTCTCGTCTTCCCCGCACAGGACACATGCATCCTGGATACTTGGGTCAGCGATCCCGAACCTGATGGCTCGCTGATTGAGTACGAGTCCGCCCATCCTTAGAAGCACAAGCAATCTAAGGCCACAGTTAATTTTGTTTTCTTTCAGTTCGAGCCAGGTAATTCATGGTAGTCACAAAACCGAATTTGGTATAATCAGATAGGCTGGTGCTGCCTCATTGTATGTCCCATCTGTCCCATGTGCTAGTTTTAACTCCCTTCTTGTTCCTCTGCCCAGGTGGGGTAAATTTATTCAACCAATTATAAGTGCACTGAAACCAGGTCCATTTGGACCCGACTCTGAATGCCACTTTAGGGGAGCTCGCCACCAGGAGTGGCGCCCATGTGTGGAGACAAGGTAACTTCTTAAGAATCCGACTTCTATGAGCGGCAAAGGAGGCAGCGAGAGGGGGGATATTGAACGCTCTACATATGACAGCGGAACAGACAGACGTGGTGTTTCCCGTCTTATCCAATGTCCACTTCACTGCGGTATTTATGACCTCCTGGAGGGAGTTGAAAGACTCTTGATCATGCATTTCAAAGAGCTCAGCACTGAAGGCAAGGACTGGAACCAGAACTGCCTTAATGAGTAAAATTCTTGAGTTCATCGAGACTTTCCTTGAGACCAGAAGATGCCTTATCCCTTGTGATACTTTTAGCCCAGAGACATGTTTGTCTTAACCGCCTCTTTTATGTTCCAATATGGGGTTAGTGTGACCCCCAAATATTTATAAACTTGACGCTTCTGCAACTGAGTGGTCCCAAGAAAAAAATTGACATCTCTTTCCAAGTCTTTATTAGGGCTCCAAATCATGACCTGACATTTGTCATATCCGAAGTCCATCTTTGCCTACCTCTTTAAGGTAGGCAAAGATTGAGTACTTCGCAACGCACCTCTTGTGAAAGATTCAACTAGTTTTATCACATTTTGCTATATTTTCATATTTGGCATATTGAGGCCAAAACTTGTTTTATACTTAGAGGTTGACTTTTCAAAGTTCATTAGTCTAAATTTCATTTGAATAAACACTTTTTAAAAGTGTGGGAAAGTTAGAATGCGAGTTTGAGTAGATTCAAATTTGAATAGTTGGGTACATTGAATCTAGATCCAAAATTATTAGGGTTAGCATTTTGGAGGGAAAGCCAAGTGGCCAAATAGGGTTTGGACCTGTTATAAAAGGATGTAGCTCATGAAGAGAGTAATCTTCTCTCTTCTCTATCTCATCTCATGCTTATACATGGTTCTCTTGGGTTCTACTATCCATTGGTGCACTATCTTGGTGATTGCTTGCAATTCTATGTGTAGAATGGTCTATATTTGCTATTTTTGGATTCACACGTGTGAAATATAGTAGCTTGTTGGTTTTATATGGACAGCAACAATACTTTTTCATTTCATTCAAGTTTGACCAAGTTCTATTGGTGTTTGCATCTCATTTTGTGTGTAGATGCTGATTTGGAAAAACGGCTGTTGCGTTGGTTTTTCTGCAGGTAATCTTGCAGCACTTCAGGGGCTCCTGCCTTAAGTTTGTCTTCGTACTCCCAAGAAGCCTCAATGAGTGGAGCCCATAGCCACTTCACTAAATATTCGCGTTGAACGCCAGTTCGCTTTCTATGTGCCAATATTTGTTCTGGTACAAGTTGTCTCTTTGTATCCTCAAGTGTTGTTGGTGGGTGACGGAGTTCGTTTTGTCGATCAAATCGCTCATATGGTTTGTACCATTTGAGTAATGAGATGTGAAACACATTGTGTATATCCAAGCTGGATGGCAGTGCCAAACGATAAGCCATTGGGTTGATCTTCTTTGTGACATAATATGGCCCAGCATAAGGTCGAACAAACTTATGAGATAAGCCTTTTGGCAATGTGATATTTTTAGTGTTCAGCCAAACTTGATTTTCTTCCTTAAATTCCAGTTCTCGTCGATGTGGGTTCACATCAGCTGCCATGCTACGTTGTGATTGCTCGAAAATGCCTCCACCTCTAAATTGGATGTGCTCCACTTGTTGTCTTAGGATGTGCCATGGTTTACATGTACTCGTACTCGTGGATCTGGATATGTGATCCCGACCATACCACGAAATCGCCCACAGTCTGTACGATTTCTATACATCCTCTATGAATTCTGTCCTTTACAAAAAATCCCAAAAAATAAAAAAAAATCCATATTTTGTCAGTGAAAATTTTCTATCAGAATTCACGAGTACTGTATTATGATTCAACATCTTGTTTGTGAGTTCTATGCTTGTCTACAAATTCTGTTACTCCAGAAAAGTATAGATTCTTGCCCAAATTCACTATCTTGCAAGTAAACCACCTTTTTGACCTTTTGTAGCCAAGTACAGTACTGTACTGATCATTTGTACTGTTATTCTATTCCTCATTATGCATCATGTCAAGAGATTGTGCTGAATCTTCTAATCCTGCACCTCCATGCCTAGAACACAGAATCTCACGCATTGCTGCACCAAAGTACGATGGAGAATCTGACCCAGTTAGATTTCTTCAAGACTTTGATAATGCATGTCGTTTCTATGGAGATACTTTTGAAACTGAAAAACTCAGACTATTTCCTATGGTGCTCTATGGAACCGCAAAGAGTGGTATCTCAACCTAGAAGCTCCTGATCTTGTTTCTTGGAATACCCTTAAAGACGCTCTTATCAAGCATTTTAGACCTTCTAAACTGACTCAAAGCCCATTCATCCAAATCACACATATCAAGATGTGTCGTGAAGAGTTTGTAAGAAGCTACATTGAACATTTTAAACGTCTCAAGGTAGAATGTGTTGATGAGAATATCATCGAACGAATGGCCATCAAATCGTTCATGGTTGGACTCCCTAAAAGTATCCGCCGAGAACTGAAATCAGTTGATCTTTATGATCAACTTAAGAATGTAATGACTGATGCCATTCGCGAAGAAGTTGAAGGGTCCGATGAGGACTTTGATTATCGTGACAAGAAATCCAAACTCCCTGAACGTCTTCACAACCAGAAGATTGAGAATACAGCCCAATCTTCAGAACTTCTACATCAAATGGAAACTTGGCAGCAAGCTCAACAAACTTACGTGGACAAACTAACTGCTGATTTCCAAAACGCTATGAAAAATATTGCTGATAAAAATATTTCTAGAATAAATCTTTAAAGTACTTAGGCGTATCTTTCAGCTTCTATTTCAACATGTTCTCTTGCTGGAAAAGATTTATCGGCAATATTTTTCATAGCGTTTTGGAAATCAGCATTTAGTTTGTCTATGTGAGTTTGTTGAGCTTGCTGTCAAATTTTCATTTGATGTAGAAGTTCTGAAGATTGGGCTGTATTCTCAATCTTCTAGTTGTGAAGACGTTCGGGGAGTTTGGATTTCTTGTCGCGATAATCAAAGTCCTCATCAAACCCTTCGTCTTCTTCGCGAATGGCATCAATCATTACATTCTTAAGTTGATCAAAAAGATCAACTGGTTTCAGTTCTTGGTGAATACTTTTAGGGAGTCCAACCATGAACAATTTGATGGCCATTCGTTTGGTGATACTCCCATCAACACATTCTACCTTGAGACGTTTAAAATGTTCAATGTAGGTTCTTACATACTCTTCACGACACATCTTGATATGTGTGATTTGTATGAATGGGCTTTGAGTCAGTTTAGAAGGTTTGAAACGTTTGATAAGAGCATCTTTGAGGGTATACCAAGAAACAAGATCAGGAGCTTCTAGGTTGAGATACCACTCTTTGGCGGTTCCATAGAGCACCATAGGAAATAGTCTGTGCTTTTCAATTTCAGAGGTTTCTCCATAGAAGCGACATGCATTACCAAAGTCTTGAAGAAATCTAACTGGGTCAGATTCTCCATCGTACTCTGGTGCAGCAATGCGTGGGATGTTGCGTTCTAGGCGTGGAGGTGCATGATTAGAAGATTCAGCATGATGCAGAATGAGGAACATAATAATAGTACAAATGATCAGTACAATATTGTACTTGGCCACAAAAGGTCAAAAAGCTGGTTTACTTGCAAGATAGTGAATTTGGACAAGAATCTATACATTTCTGGAGTAACAAAATTCGCAAACAAGCGTAGAACTCACAAACAGGCTGTTGAATCAGAATACGGTACTCGCAAATTCTGACAAAAAATTTTCACTGACAAAATATGGATTTTTTTTTTATTTTTTTTTTAATTTTTGATAAAGGAAAGAATTCGCAAAGGATGTATAGAAATCGTACAGACTGTAGATGATTTCATTGTATGGTCGACGAATTCTGATACTGAGATTTTTTTTTTTTTTTTGTAGAGTTCGCCAGAAATCGTACACATTGTGGACGATTTTGTGGTATGGTCGACAAATTCTGATACTGAGATTTTTTTTTTTTTTTTTAGAATTTGTCAGAAATCGTGCACATTGTTGTCGATTTCGTGGTATTGTCGGGAATTCTGATAAGGTTTTTTCACAGACAAAATATGAATTTTTTAATTTTTTTAGATTTTTTTTGTAAAGGACAGAATTCGTAGAGGATGTATAGAAATCATTCAGACTGTGGACGATTTCGTGATATGGTCAATGAATTCTGATATAGAAGTTTCGTTGACAGATAAAAATAATAGTGGAAAAAGTGATTTTTTGACAGAAAACAAGCTAAATCTCTAAAATAAAATTCTCGAAGCTACTGGAGGACTAATCTTGCATAGATTTAGCCTCAGTGAAGCCGACGAATTTTGACACAAAGATTTGGGAGAAAACAGAGGGTTTTGACAGTAAAACAGTGGTTTTTCGAAAAATCTGAACAGGGTCAAAATTCATGGAGGTGATAAAATGGAAGATCAGTGTCTATTATGGCTGCAGACAGACCGACGAATTCTGATATACCTGTTTGGTCGAAAAAAATGTCACTTGGGTCACTTCTTTCAAAAAAAATGCCCAAGTTGATGTGAAAGATTCAACTAGTTTCATCACATTTTGCAATATTTTCATATTTGGCATATTGAGGCCAAAACTTGTTTTAGACTTAGAGGTTGACTTTTCAAAGTTCATTAGTCTAAATTTCATTTGAATTAACACTTTTTGAAAGTGTGGAAAAGTTAGAATGCGAGTTTGAGTAGATTCAATTTGAATAGTTGGGTACATTGAATCTAGACCCAAAATTAGTAGGGTTAGCATTTTGGTGGGAAAGCCAGGTGGCCAAATAGGGTTTGGACCTGTTATAAAAGGATGTAACTCGTGGAGAGAGCAATCTTCTCTCTTCTCTATCTCATTTCATGCTTATACATGGTTCTCTTGGGTTCTACTATCCATTGGTGCACTATCTTGGTGATTGCTTGCAATTATGTGTAGAATGATCTATATTTGTTATTTTTGGATCCACACGTGTGAAATACAGTAGCTTGCTGGTTTTGTATGGACAACGGCCAATGATGGTGAGTGTCCAATCAAAGGGATTGGCAAAATTCCTACTTCTCTCTCTACAAATAGGAATGTTCATTTGGAGGATGTCTTGTTTATTCCATCTATTACCAAGAATTTGCTTCGTGTGAGTCAAATGCTAAGTAAGGGCCTCAAGGTGGAGTTTGATGGATATGCTTGTTTGATCAAAAGGAAGGATGTCTTGATTGAAAAAGGTAAAAGACAAGGGAAGTTGTTTAAACTTGATGCTTGTGTTATTTCTAACCAAGTTGGATGTGTTGCAAGGGAGCAAATTTCTATTCAAGAGGTTTGGCACGAAAGGATGGGACACCTCAACTTCAAGTCATTGGAGGTAATGGCAAGGAAGAAGGTTGTGATTGGTCTTCCAAGTTCCTTAAGTAATATCAAGCATGTTTGTGAGTCTTGTGCTTTGTCTAAGTCACATAGACTATTTTATACTAGATCTATTTCTAGATCTACAAAGCCTTTTCAGCTTGTACATTCGGATATTCATGGATTTACTACAATTAGCAATAGTGGAGCTAAGATGTATGTAGCATTCATTGATGATTTTAGTAGATTTGGTTGGATCTATCTACTAAAGAGCAAGGATGAAGTGCACAAAGATCAAGTGCTTGAGAGGGGACAATGGTGGTGAGTACATATCTAACAAGTTCAAGGCCTTTTGTGATGAGCATGGGATCAAGAGGGAGTATACAACATCAAGGACCCCACAACAAAATGGAGTGGCTGAAAGGAAGAATAGGACTTTATGTGAAAGTGCTAAAGCTATGAGATTAAGTGCTAATCTTGACAAACCATTTTGGGATCAAACTTTGTTGTGTGCCAATTTCTTGTGCAATAGGTGGCCGAGTGCTATTTTGGATGGAAGGACACCTTTTGAGATGTTATTCAAGAGGAGGCCGAGTGTCAACTTTCTAAGAACCTTTGGATGCACATGCTATGTCAACATTACTCTTGATGATAGGACCAAGGAGGATCCATCTTCAAGAAGAGGTATTTTTGTTGGATATAGTGAGATGAGTAAAGCTATAAGGTTTGCATTCCTTCTACTAACAAAGTGATTGTTGGTAGAGATGTCATTTTTGATAAGGGGAACAATCCAAAGGTGTCTTTAAGCATGATTGATGGTATAGGGGATGGATCTAACATTCTTGATGTTGATGAGAAGGATCTTACTTTGGATGGTGGTGATGATGGACCTTCATCAAGTCAAAAGCCAAGGAGAACATCAAGAGAAAGACAAGTACCTTCAAGGCTCACATATGATCAAAAGGGTAAGCAAGTAGTTTTTGGAAATTATGCTGCTTTTCTAACCTCTTTGGATGAGCCTACAAGTGTAGATCAAGCAAGGAAAGAAGAGTATGGATCTCGAGTATCAAGCTCTTATGAAGAATGGAACATGGAGATTGGTGGAGTTGCCTAAGGACAAGAAAGCTACTGGATGCAAATGGATCCTCAAGGTGAAGACAAACCAAGATGGATCTATCAACAAGTACAAGGCAAGGTTAGTGGCAAAAGGATATGCTCAACAACAAGGAATTGACTATGATGAGACCTTTGCACCCGTGGCAAAGATGGTAAGCATTCGAGTCATCATTTCACTTGCTACACTTTATAGATGGGATCTATGGCAAATGGACATTTCAAATGCATTCTTGAATGGTGATCTTGAGGAGGAAGTGTACATGGAGCAACCCAAGAGCTACATTTCATCAACAAAGCCAAATCATGTGTGTCTTCTACAAAAGAGTTTGTATGGCCTTAAGCAAGCACCAAGGAGTTGGTATGCTAAGCTTAACACTTTTTTACTCTCTAAAGGCTTTGTTATGAGTGAGCATAATCATTCACTTTATTATAGGTTTGTTGAAAATGATGTTACCATCTTGCTAATCTACGTGGATGATATCATCTTGAGTGGTGGAGACAATCAAGATGTGGAGGATATCAAGAATGCTCTTAAGAAGGAATTTGAGGTGCATGATCTTGGTAATTTGCATTACATTTTAGGAATTGAAGTCATTAGACCTTCTCAATCTACTCTCATTTGTCAAGAGAAGTATGCTAATTCTATTCTAGAAAGATTTCATATGGTAGATGCAAAAGCTATTGATACACCTATGGAGTCTCATGTGAAGCTAACTATAAGAGGTAATGAAAGATCCTTCGAGGACATTACTCTCTATAGGAAGCTAGTTGGTTCACTCATCTATCTAACCATTACTAGACCTGATCTAAGCTATTGTGTTGGAAGATTGAGTCAATTCATGCAAGATCCTAGTGAGAAGCATTGGAAGCTAGGAAGGCGAGTTTTGAGGTACATCATTGGAACTTGAGATTTTGGCATACTGTATGAGGGATCATCACCTAATCTTTTTGGATTTTCAGATTCAAACTATGCTGGAGATGTAATGGATAGGAAATCCATTAGTTCTTATTGTATTTTCATAGGTGATGGAGCTATATCATGGATGTCAAAGAAACAAGCCACTATCTCATTGTCATCTAGTGAGGCTGAGTACAAGGCTCTTACACATTGCACAAAGGAGATGGTATGGATCAAGAGGATGATAAAGGATCTTCACTTGCTAGATTCTTCAGAGAGCTCAATCATCTTTTGTGACAATCAATCAGCCCAAAGAATGGCATCCAATCCTATCTTTCATGCTAGGAGCAAGCATATTGAGATACAATATCATTTTGTGAGGGAGCAAATCATTGCAAAGGAGGTGGAGCTTCAACATGTGTCTTCAAGGGAATGTGTAGCTGATATCTTCACCAAAGCATTGGGAAAAGACTTGTTCATGAAGCATAGGACTTCACTTGGAGTATTATCAAAGTCTATGCTAAAACTAGTTGAAGAGGGAGTGTGAAAGATTCAACTAGTTTCATCACATTTTGCAATATTTTCATATTTGGCATATTAAGGCCAAAACTTGTTTTAGACTTAGAGGCTGACTTTTCAAAGTTCATTAGTCTAAATTTTATTTGAATGAATACTTTTTGAAAGTGTGGGAAAGTTAGAATGAGAGTTTGAGTAGATTTAATTTGAATAGTTGGGTACATTGAATCTAGACCCACAATTAGTAGGGTTAGCATTTTGGTGGAAAAGCCAGGTGGCCAAATAGGGTTTGGACCTATTATAAAAGGATGTAACTCATGGAGAGAGCAATCTTCTCTCTTCTCTATCTCATTTCATGCTTATACATGGTTCTCTTGGGTTCTACTATCCATTGGTGCACTATCTTGGTGATTGCTTGCAATTCTATGTGTAGAATGATCTATATTTGTTATTTTTGGATCCACACGTGTGAAATACAGTAGCTTGCTGGTTTTGTATGGACAACAACAATATATAATCATTTCATTCAAGTTTGATCAAGTTCTATTGGTGTTTGCATCTCAATTTGTGTGTAGATGCTGATTTTTCTACATTGGTGAGATTGGTAGTGTATTTATCTTTCTAATTAAAGATCATTCAAGTAGATTGGATCTTACGGATCTGAAATCTCTCACAGTTGACATGTTTGTTGCTTCCCCCGGACTTGATAGGTTTCTCAGCAGCTCGTGTAGGACTTGGAGAGAAGTCTTGTGCTGTAGTGTGAAGGAAAATAGCAGGTAAGCATACACACAAGCACATTAGTAAAAACAAGTAAGCTATGTGGAAAAAAACTTAGAAAGTGTCAACTAAAGAGTGTGAGATGCTCTGATTCCACTGATGAGAAATAGAAGCTTTGGCGAAGGCGAATCAACCGCAACTCTCTTGCAACTTGGATGGAGTTCAGATGCGATCGCTAGACACTGCTTGCTGAATCGCTCCTACGGTCTTCCAGAGTGTAGTCAGGCACTACTGATCTACGTTTATAAAATTAATGCAACATTCAACATAGTTTCAACCAAGATGCGAAATTAAAATGAGCAAGAGAATTCAGACACACGAATGACAGCAGACACATTTGCATTCGAGATCAGACACAACAAGAAAATCATCTATATTGATCTTTCTCTGATTCTTCAAGCACTACATGCAATTCACGCAGTGCGTTGGCATGGGAGAAACACGGTTCTCCACGAGTAATTGTCTCACTTTACTAGCGGACAGTTGGATCTACAGATCCTAGACAGAATTGTCTTCGCACGCAGGTGGACATGTATTCTATAATTCGTCTTGATTGCTTACCAGCATCAGACTACTTCATTACACTGTATGTGTATTCTGTCATCACTTCTCAAGTATATCCAGCAAGTATATAGTCGTTCTATGTAAGCTTTTAAGATTAGAGTGACTAATCATCTACAACTAATCAAAAAATTACAAGAGTGGCAGATTAGCCACAACTTAGATTGTATCTACTGATGTCATGCCATCAGGTCAGATATATGTACTTCTGGTAATTGCATGATCTTGGCTGGTACTCTTTGGAGCGTGAGGGTCACGAAAGTTTTGCAACATTTTTTGTGTCGCGTCGTTGGTTTCATCTCCGTCGTCTGACTTTCTCGTGGTCAACCGCAAAAGATTTTCATTCACGAATCTTTCGTGTTCGTGTCTTCTCGTCAAGTGTTCACGAATCATTCGTGTTCGTGTCTCTTGACTTTCGTGTTCGTGAACATCTTCGTCGGGCAGAGGGCTGAAAGCTAACAAAGCTTTGTAATCAGAAACGGTTTGTTTTTTCAGTTCCCTCTCAAAGCATGATAGCTTTACAAACTTGAAACTGCTCCTCTGTCTCTCAAAGAGTCCTTTCTCCAGGGCTTTGGTGAAGATGTCAGCAACCATGTCTTTCATTCCGATGAAGGTGGTATACAACATCTTCTTTTCAATTAGATCCTTGATCAAGTGGTAATTGATCGCAATGTGCTTCGTCCTGGAATGGAACACGAGATCTTTCGTTAGGTGTATTGTAGAGGTGTTGTCCACCTACAAGACCAGAGGCTCGTTCCTTGTTTCGCCCAATTCGTCCAAGAATTGTCTTAGCCAGATTATCACGTTGGCCATCTCTACTGCTGCTATGTACTCTGCTTTGCAGGATGACTGGGTCACAACGGTCTGCTTCGCAGGATGACTAGGCTACAACGGTCTGCTTCTTGCTGACCAAGAGAACTGATGCACATGATGTGATGGTGCATCCTCTTGAGACACTTTTACAGTCATCTTTGAGAGATGCCCAGCTAGCATCGCTATAAGAAAGTATCCTGAAACCTTCACCACGGCAATAACACAACCCGTAATCTCTCATTAATTGAAGATATTGCAAAATTTGTTTTGCAATCTTCCAATGTGTCGAGCCTGGATTGTCCACAATGTAGATCCTGAGTTCATAAGCTGCTGCATATGCAAATAACAGACGTAGGGACGAATGTTTGATGACAGAAGAGAAGGTTTTAGAGTAGTCAATACCATATCTCTGAGAAAATCCCTTCACTACGAGTCTTGCCTTGTATTTCGTCACATTTCCATCTGGTCCGTATTTGAGCTTGTAAACCCATTTGCATTTGACAATCTTGCGCTTATGTGGTAATGGCTCTAATGTCCATACCTAGTTCTTCCTCATGGACTCCATCTCTTCATTCATGGCTTGGATCCATTTGTCCTTGTCTAGCCCTGTCAATTGCCTCCTCGAAAGTTTGTGGTTTGCCACTGAATCTACATAACTCTTCTGATATGGAAGCTAAGTTGTCTGGCACATATCTTGCTGGCGCTCTTTGTGGTCTTGTTGACCTTCTAGGAGATCCTCTTGGGACAGCTATGTCTTTGCCTTTGTCTGCTCTGCTCGGTTCGGAACCATCTTGGTTTACAGGAACTGTAGCAGTAGGCTGCCTCTCGAATCTTTCTTCTTCTGAGGCTCGAATAGGAGATGGCTCAAAAATCTTTGTTTTCGTGTTTGTCCTCTGCTCCCTTTGTCACTTGCAGCAGGTCATAATACTGTCTCTCCAGAACTTCATAACTAATAGGGTCGTCTTTGGCCATTGTCCTACTCTCAGCGAATCTGACATCTCTCACTATTTTCACAGTGTTCGTGTCTGGCATGTAGATTCTGTAGTATGATGAGTTGTTGTCATAACCTACCAGTCCTTGCATGGCTTTCTCATCAAGCTTCTTTCGAAGCTTATCAGAAATGTGTGCATAAGCTGCACAGCCAAAGATTCTGACATGAGACTGGTTGGGCTTTCTACCCCACCATAGCTCATGTGGTATCGTGTGAGGAACACCAGACTTGCCTGTCCTGTTCTGGATGTATGCAGCTGTAGCTACTACTTCAGCCCACAGTGCCCTTGGAGCTTTTGAGTAGGCCATCATGCATCTGGCCGCTTCCATCAGAGTCCTATTCTTCCGTTCAGCAACACCATTGTGTTGCGGCATGTAGGCTGTAGTCCTTCTGTGAATGATGCCACGATCATTGTAGAAGTCAGTGAAGCGATTCGAGATGTATTTGCCACCTCGATCTGTTCTTATCTGTTTCACCTTGCTACCTGTACATCTTTCAGTCCAATTCACATATTTTGTGAATTTATCAAGTGCTTCAGATTTATTCTGAATAAAATACACTCTGACAAATTTGCTATAGTCAGCAACGAGTGTTATATAATACTTTGAACCTCCTACCGAGATCACATGGACCGTAGATGTCAGAATGCACTAACTCCAGAATCTTGGTCGTTCTGTAGGAGTCTTTGACGAATGGAGTGTGTGACATCTTGCCCTTCAATCATGCATCACAGTGGTCGAACTGGTTGCATTCGAAATGCTGACCCCTGTTATCGCTCCATGATGGCTTGCTTGGTAAAGTGTGACAAAATTTCTAGAATTCACACGTGTGGGGAATGTCCACAAGTATGATTAATTTTGAATAAGCTTTGTGATTAGCACAATAATCTGATTCTAGATTGTTTAGCAAGATCTAGTTTAGAAGAAATTGCTTAACCACAATCTAGCATGCTAAACATCAGAATATGATAGCAATGAATCAAATAATGAACAAAAGTACAAGATTTTAGTGTATTAGCATCATCTTCAACACGAATTAGAGAGAGAAAGCTAGAGAGATAACAAACAAAATAGTTTAGATCCATAATGGCATGAGGTAGCTACAAAACTTTGGTTCTTCATCATTGATTGTGAGGAGAGCTACACATATTTATGGAATTTGTGGCTCGAGGTAGAACCACATCTATCCATTCCAAAATGACAACTAAAGTGACATCTAGAGTCTATGTGACATTTGTCACTTGCCATGCATGAAATTCTACCAACTTTTTACAAGTGTATTAGTTCTAACTAACAAAGTACAAATCATCATGCATGTGTCCATTATACTTTGTGCACGCCTTGCATGTCACTATGGATCACTTACAATTAATGCATGTGAATTGCCACAAGTTTTTACAAGCATGAATTTGCCAATTCTATGTCTACAAACTATATGCAAGTTGTATTCTTCAATCTAGACATTACATAACCATGTAGCTCGAGTTCTATGTAGGCCAAACTTGGCATTTTGCATTTATGAGCTACATACTTGCATGGTACAACATTTGTAGCAAGCCAAAAAATCAATATGATTTGTTTTTCCAATTTTAACACTCATCCTAAAAATAATCTATATTGATTTGAACATGGATCTTGGTATAACTCCAAGATTGGCTCTATGCTTGATGAAGGAACTTTTGCTCAAAGGTTTGGTGAGCACATCAGCAATGCAAGATGATGTGTCGATGTGCTCCAAATTGATTTCCCCTCCAATGAGCTTCTCTCTCACGAAGTGATGTGCAACTTTGACATGCTTGCTCCTTGCATGGAATATCGGGTTGTTGGCAAGGGCTTGGGCTGAAATGTTGTCACACATGATCATAGGTAAATCCTCTTCCAAGATTATCTTTAGTTCCACTAGTAACCTCTTGATCCAAAGCACTTCCTTTGTTGTTGTAGTGAGTGCCTTGTACTCAGCTTCACATGATGAGAGTAATACAATATCTTGCTTTTTGAAAAGCCAAGATATCAAGTTTCCTCCAAGATATATGACATAAGCAATTGTAGATTCTCGATCTGCTCTATCACTTGCAAAATCCCAGTCAGAATAACCAATAATAGAAAGATCTTCACTTTTCTACAATAAACCAAAATCAAAAGTTGAAGATATATATCTAAGCACTCTCTTGGCCATTTTCCAATGATAGATAGTAGGATTTTGCATAGCCTGGCTCAACTTATGAACACTAAAGCTTATGTCAGGTCTAGTTATTGTGAGCCAAATTAAGGAGCCTATAAGACTTCTAAAAAGTGTGATGTCCATGAAGGATCTTTCATCACCTTTGTTAGAATCCTTTACATTTTGCTCCATAGGTGTTTCTATACTCTTACAATTCAACATATTGAACTTCTTTAAAAGAGCATACTTGGATTGTCATACAAAAGCTTTATCTTTAAGAAAGTCAATCTCTAATCCTAGAATATAGTAAATTTTTCCAAGATCTTGCATCTTGAACTCTTTTCCAAGTGCAATCTTGGTTTCCTCAACTAACTTGATACTACTTCCTGTCAGAATGATATCATGAACATAAATAAGAAGAATGACAATATCTTTATAAAAAAAACTTGACATATAAGGAAGGATCATAGTTACTAAGATTAAATCCTAGTGACTCAAGAAAGGTGTTAAGTCGAGAATACCATGACCTTGGAGCTTGCTTCAATCCATATAAACTTTTGAAGAGCAAGCAAACTTTTTCTTTATCATGGATGAACCCAATAGGCTGATCCATATAAATCTCTTCTTCTAGATACCCATTTAGAAATGCATTAGTTTAAAAAACAAGCAAGAGAAATTATGATTCTAATTGATACCATCTTTGCAACTAGGGAAAAGGTCTCCTCATAATCAAGTCCATAAAGTTGAGCAAAACCTTTAGCACAAAGCCTAGCCTTGTACTTGTTGATTGTGCCATCTTGATTATACTTGACTCGAAAAATCCACTTGCACCCAATGATGTGCTTGTTGGATGGAAGATCCACAAGCTTCCATGTCTTATTGGCCATCAAAGCTTCATATTCCTCCTTCATGGCAAGGTACCATTCCTTTGAGTTGAGTGCATCATATACATCCTTCGGCTCCTCATGAGAAATAAAATAAGCATAATTAGTGGAGTTGATTTCCACTTGCTTGCCTCTATCTTCATAGGTAAGCCTTCTAGGCTCGGATCTTTCTCTTTGAGATCTCCTTGGTGAAAAGATTCGAGGTGACTCCTCCTCAATTCTTGGCCCCATCTCTCCATGATAATCTTCAAGGGTGATGATTGGAGTATCTTTGTGAGAATCTTTGACTCTGCCTCCTCAAGAATGTGTGAAAATTGTCAACATTTCCTAGCTAGTTTGAGGCCTAAATTGGCTAAAATTGTAAATAGTTTTGGTTCTGGAGTTTCACACGTGTGAACCAGGCCACAATGTTTTTATTTACTGTATTTTTTCAGTATGATGAAGTGTCAAACTTCATACCCTTCAAAATGAGACCATTTTGATGTATTTTGGTCATATAAGCCATTTTTAGCTATTTTTCCTATATAGGGAATATCTAGGGTCAAGTACCTTCTAGAGAGAGGAGAGAGAGTCATCTTTCTCATCCATAAATAGTAGGGAAGTCGTGGAGAACAGGCTGGAGAAACCTTTTGTATGCTTCATTGAGATCAATAGATCATTGTCATTGTTTCTTCCTCCATTGAGAGCATTGTTGTGTGTATTGTCTTCAAGCTATTGTGTATGATCTTAGGTGCTTTCCAAAAGTGATAGGCTGATGTATTATGGACTGTATAATGCTATTTTGGGCCGCACTTGATGTTTATGGAAGTTTCCATTTGTGATAAATGCTTTTTGATCAAGTTCTTTGCATTCTAGGTAGCATAGAATGTGTTGCCAATTCCTAGCTTATGTAGTTTGGAGTGCAAGCATTCAAGCCAATGATCTTGGAGTTTAGATCCACTTAGGATCTGTATTTTTCACATGGTATCAGAGCTGGTTGGCTTCTATTTACAGTAAGTATTCCATTTTTGGTGATATTTGGATGTTTGATCAAGTTCTAGCATGATTTTGCATTGCTTTGTTGATCAAATCTTACTAACCTTTGTTTTGTGAGTTGAACTTGTGGATCAAAAGCATATTTCAGGTCTATTGAAGATCAGAGGCTGAAAAGAAACTATTTTGGATCAGATCATAACACCTAATCATTTGTGATTGTGAGGCTTGTGCATATTCAATACTAACAATGTTCTTTTCAATCCTATTGTTGACAATCTCCATTCTTGGATGAACACTCTCCTTAAGTGGATGAAACTTCTCCTTAAGTGGATGACAAATGCTCTTTTGAGTGAGTTGTAATTCTCCTAAAGGCTGAGCAAAGCTCCCATTTGGATGAAAGATCCCCTTTTTTGGGTGAACATATTGTAAGCTCCATTGTGAAGAGCATATTGTAAAGATTGTCATCAATTTTGGCATAAATTTTGGTGTACTTTGTTGAGCATGTAAGTAACTCTCCTTATGTAATTTGATTGGAGCATTTGCTGGAAGGTGTTAACCATTATGCAAGTGTGTTTTCAGGTTCTTAACAGGTTGAGGAACATTCTCATGTGAAGTGATCTTAGATCTACATCTAAACACCAAGATTTGACAAGATAGTGAAGCTAGTCTTGTGATTCACTAAGTGTGCTCATTCATTCACCTCTAAATCTTGTATTTATCACTTGCTGGAGTTTATAAACTTTTAGAAGTGTGGTTTACATGTGGTTTTACAGGTTGAATCAATATCTTAGTGTGTTGATCATATGTTGATCAAGTTTGTTCATTACTAGGTAATCTTGGCATCCTAGTTTTGGGTATTTTCTAAGAATGCAAGTAACTCTTCACACCATAACTTGATTTGGTCACTTGCTGGAAAGTTTGAGAGCTTAAGCAAGAGTGTGTTCAGGTTGGTTTGATTTTGTAATCCATTCTTAGTGTGTGCAAAGTGTTGCATGTGTTTCAATCTTCCTTTCTATGCTTGGAAACCATCTAGGTTCAAGATAGAAGTGTTTTAGGGTCCTAAATCTTCATAGATCTCTTTATCTATCATTTGTTGAGAGAAAAGTGAGTGCTAAGTGCTTTAGGACAAAACCTAAAAGTTGAAGAAACATTAGAATCATGGCTTCCAATGGTGGGATCATGCTAGAGTCTAGTGAAAGGTTGAGTTCATCAAACTACTCTACTTGGAAAGTGAGGATGGAGTCCTTACTTGAGTTGAATGAACTCATGGACATAGTTGCAGAAATTGAAGAGAGACCTCTCACACTTCAAGAGCAACAAAGGTTTGATAAGAAGGCCAAAAGGGCTCTTCATATCATTAAAATGAATGTTACAAATGAACTTCTCAAGGAAGTTGGAAAGTGTCAAAGTGCAAGTGAGGCATGGAATGCCTTAAAGAAGCTCTTTGAATCAAAGTCCACATCTAGGGTATTGACCCTAAGGAGACAAATATTTTCTAGTAGGCAAAGAGAGGGTGAAAGTGCTCATGCATTTATCTTGAGAGTTAAGTCCCTAAGTGATGATTTAGCATGCATTGATGAGAACATAAAAGATGGTGAAATAGTCCAAGTTATGTTGAATGGTTTGCTAAATGAACATGCTAACCTTGTGCAAAGTTTTGCCATTCAAAGAGTCTTGCCAAGTGTGGTTGACTTGCAAGAAATCTTATTGGCTGAAGAACATAGGTTGCAATCAAAGCTTGATGGTGCATCCTTGCAAGGTGGAGGTGAAGAGGCTTTCTTCACAAAAGGCAAATTCAAGGGCAAAGGTAAAGGCAAAGGGAAATGGTCCAAAGGTGGTAACTTTGATCATGATGATCACTCTTCCTCTTCCTCTTCTACTAAGAACAATAAGTCAAAGTTCAAGTGCTTTTATTGTGGGATAAAAGGTCATTTTGCAAATGAATGTTATAAGAAGAAAAGAGAGCAAGGAGAGAGGCAAGGAAATCTTACAATAGATGAGGAAGAACATAACACATGTGAATCACTTGTTATGACTTCAAGTTTGTTAGCCAACATAGATGATAATGATCCTTGGTGGATTGATAGTGGAGCCTCATCTCACATGACAAGACATAAGGAATACTTTACATCCTTATTGTCTTATGAGGGAGAAGGTAACATCATCTACACTGCAAATGATGGTCAATGTGACATCAAAGGCATAGGCACTATTCCTATTTCCCTTTCAACAAATAGGAAAGCAAATCTTGAAAATGTCTTGTACATTCCTTCAATCACTAAGAATTTGCTTAGTGTAAGTCAAATGATTGACAAAGGACTTGATGTGGAGTTCATTGGAGATGCATGTTTGATAAGTAAATGTGGATCCTTGATTGCTCAAGGTAGGAGGCATGGTAAACTTTTCAAGCTTGATGCATGTGTGATCTCTAATCATGAAGGATGTATGGCTAGGGAGCAATTGACAAACCAAGAAGTTTGGCACAAGAGGTTGGGCCATCCCAACTTCAAATCTTTGGAGGTAATGGCAAAGAAAGAGCTTGTTCTTGGTCTCCCTAAAAGTCTTGTTGCAAACAATAGTGTTTGTGAACATTGTGCCTTGTCCAAATCTCATAGACTTGCTTATTCTAGATCTACTTCTAGATCTAAAGAAGCTTTTCAACTTGTGCATTCTGATATTCATTCTTCTAGTACAACTAGCAATGGTGGGGCAAAGATGTATGCAACTTTCATTGATGACTTTAGTAGGTATACTTGGATCTATCTTCTTAAAAGTAAGGATGAAGTGTTTGCTGCATTTGTCAAGTTCAAGAATGAAATGGAAAACCAATTCAATACAAAGATCAAATGCTTAAGATCTGATAATGGAGGGGAATACACCTCAAATAGGTTCAAAGACTTTTGTATAGCACATGGGATTAAGAGGGAGATGTCTAGTCCTAGGACTCCACAACAGAATGGAGTGGCCGAGAGGAAGAATAGAACCCTTTGTGAATGTGCCAAGGCAATGAGACTACATGCTAATCTTGCTAAGTCTTTTTGGGGGGAAGCTTTAGCATGTGCTAACTATCTATGTAATAGATGGACAAGTGCTTCCTTGGATGGTAAAACTCCTCATGAGGTTCTTTATGGTAGAAGGCCGAGTGTCAAGCATTGTAGGATCTTTGGATGTACATGTTTTGTCAATATCACACTTGATGATAGAACTAAAGAAGATCCTTCATCAAAGAAGGGTGTGTTTGTTGGCTATAGTGAAGTAAGCAAGGCTTACAAAGTGTACATTCCTTCTACAAAGAAAGTTGTCATAAGTAGGGATGTCATCTTTCATGAAGAGAATGTTTCCAATGTTGTTGATGTTGATGTTGATGTGCCTACTAATCATCATGATGTGCAAGATGTCTTGGATGAAGATGGAGATGCCACTCCAAAGCAAACTTCAAGGAAGACTCAAAGGCAAAGGGCTAAGCCATCAAGGCTAACCTATGATGAAAAAGGAAAGCAAGTGGTGGACAACTCTAACTTTGCTTTTCTTACCTCTTTTGATGAACCAACTTGTGTAGGTGAAGCAATTCAAAAGAAGGAATGGATCCAAGCCATGGATCATGAGCATCAAGCACTCATCAAAAGCAACACATGGAGGTTGGTAAAGCTTCCAAAGGACAAGAAGGCAATTGGTTGTAAGTGGATCTTCAAGATCAAGACAAATCAAGATGGATCAATCAACAAGTACAAGGCAAGGTTGGTGGCAAAGGGGTATGCTCAAGAATATGGTATTGACTATGATGAGACCTTTGCACCCGTGGCAAAGATGGTAACTATTCGAATCCTAATCTCTCTTGCAACTCTTTATGATTGGGATATGTGGCAAATGGATGTTACTAATGCCTTCTTGAATGGTGATCTTGAAGAAGATATTTACATGGAGCAACCCGAGGGCTATGTTTCACATGATGAGCCTAATCATGTGTGCTATCTCCAAAAGAGTTTGTATGGGCTAAAGCAAGCACCAAGGAGTTGGTATGCTAAGCTCAATTCCTTCTTACTTTCTCAAAACTTTGTTATGAGTGAGTATGATCATTCTCTCTACTTTAGATTGAATGAAAATGATATCACTTTACTTTTGATCTATGTTGATGACATTATCTTAAGTGGTGGTAACAATCTAGATATAGATGAAATCAAGATGGCACTCAAAAGAGAGTTTGAAATTCAAGATCTTGGTAAACTTCATTATATCTTAGGAATAGAGATTATTAGAACTTCTAAATCTACATTCATATGTCAAGAAAAGTATGTTAACTCTATTCTAAAAAGGTTTCATATGGAAGATTGTAAAGTTGTTTCTACTCCTATGGAATCAAATGTAAAGCTAACTACAAGAAGTAATGAAAGATCCTTCAAGGACATTACTCTCTATAGAAAGCTAATAGGATCTCTTATATGGTTAACCATCACAAGACCTGATCTAAGCTTTGTGGTTGGTAAACTAAGTCAATTTATGCAAGATCCTAGTGAGGCTCATTGGAAGCTAGGAAAGAGAGTACTTAGATACATCTCGGGATCTAGAGATTTTGGCATCTTGTATGGAGGTACTACACCTAACCTTTGTGGATTTTCAGATTCAGATTTTGCAGGTGATCAAATGGATAGGAAGTCAACAAGTGCCTTTGCAATCTATCTTGGAGATGGAGTGGTCTCATGGCTATCAAAGAAGCAACCAACTATCTCTCTATCTTCCACCGAAGCCGAGTACAAGGCATTAACAACATGCACCAAGGAGATTCTTTGGATCAAGAGGATGTTATTGGATCTTCACTTGCTGGAACCAGAGAAGACTCCAATCATACTTTGTGATAACCTTTCAGCCCAAAGCTTGGCAAGCAATCCTGTTTTTCATGCAAGGAGCAAGCACATTGAGATTGCTCACCATTTTGTCAGAGATCAAGTCATTGCCAAAGAGGTGGAGCTTCAACATGTCTCTTCAAAGGAGTGTGTGGCTGATATCTTCACCAAACCATTGGGAAAGGACCTATATTTAATGCATAGATCTAATCTTGGAATGTGCTCAAAGACTATGTTGAAACTAGCATCCAATGTTGAAGAGGGAGTGTGAAAATTTTCAACATTTCCTAGCTAGTTTGAGGCCTAAATTGGCTAAAATTGTAAATAGTTTTGGTTCTGGAGTTTCACACGTGTGAACCAGGCCACAATGTTTTTATTTACTGTATTTTTTCAGTATGATGAAGTGTCAAACTTCATACCCTTCAAAATGAGACCATTTTGATGTATTTTGGTCATATAAGCCATTTTTAGCTATTTTTCCTATATAGGGAATATCTAGGGTCAAGTACCTTCTAGAGAGAGGAGAGAGAGTCATCTTCCTCATCCATAAATAGTAGGGAAGTCGTGGAGAACAGGTTGGAGAAACCTTTTGTATGCTTCATTGAGATCAATAGATCATTGTCATTGTTTCTTCCTCCATTGAGAGCATTGTTGTGTGTATTGTCTTCAAGCTATTGTGTATGATCTTAGGTGCTTTCCAAAAGTGGTAGGCTGATGTATTATGGACTGTATAATGCTATTTTGGGCCGCACTTGATGTTTATGGAAGTTTCCATTTGTGATAAATGCTTTTTGATCAAGTTCTTTGCATTCTAGGTAGCATAGAATGTGTTGCCAATTCCTAGCTTATGTAGTTTGGAGTGCAAGCATTCAAGCCAATGATCTTGGAGTTTAGATCCACTTAGGATCTGTATTTTTCACAAAATGCATCATCAGACAACGGTTGGTTGCCCTCGGCAACCTTTGTTGGCGAAGCGGGTGGGGTTTGAGAAATAACTGTGGAAATAGGGGTGAGGACGGTTTGTCCAAATGAGAGGATGGGAGGAACAGAGGGAAACTGGAGGGTGGTGTGGAGTATGGAAGAAGGTGAGGATGGAGCAGAAAGTGTCTGGCATGGGGTTGAAAATTTGATAACTTGCATCCATGCCAGAGTGTCGGGGGACAGTTGTGAATCAGAAGGATTGAATGGAATGGAAGCAACAATGGCAACAGGAGTGATGGAAGATGCGATGGTGATGGATGGAGTAGTGGACACTGGAAGAGAAGTAGGAGTGGTATCAACAGAAGAAACAGGGATGGAGACAGAAATAGATGTGAATGGAACAGGAAGAGAGGTAGCGACAACAGAAATTGGAGTGGGGGATTGCACGAAAAAAGAAGTGGCGGTTGTTGATGGGGTGGTTAGTGCGGTAGTGGAGGTGCGTCTTTGGGTAGCAGGTGGAGATGTTGATGTAGAGGCAGCGCCACGCATTCATTTGTTGGCCGTTGTGTTAATAACTACAGGTTGGGAGGAGGCGGATGCTTGAGATGGCGGATAAAGGTTAGTGTGTGGCACAAGGGTAGACAAAAGGGATGAGCGTTGGAAACCATGCACTTTCGCCTCGAGAAGTGCACAGGCAAAGTTACACAATAGGGGGCCTACTGCGATTCGCTCACGGTTGTTAGGTTTGATGGAGCTGGTTAGTTCTCGAATAAGGAAGCTATGCCAGTCGTATGGCACAACGGAGGGGTTAGGGAATTCCAGAAAGGATTCCACTATCTGACTTAGCAGCGTAGACTGGATTCTGTCCTTGAAAAATTTGAAATAACCAAAAAGTTATTCAACAGATGCGCAGCCGTCTGAATGACGGGTTCTGTGATAGCTTCTATTAGATAACCATTGTTAGTCTGGATGGGGATTCCTGGTGTGGTTTGGGTGACGAATGGTTTGATCAGAGCTTTGGCGTGGTGATGGGAGATGGGTTGACGATCACCAGACATAATGCCAACGGTGACCATCGAGTCGGCGTTAATCCTGACCTTGTACGTGGTACCTTGGTATCTAGTGTTGTGGAGGCAGCTATTTGCAATTGTCATTCACACTCCCAAGGCAAGTAGTCTTTAAGTTCTTGGTTCTCCCATGGTCGGAGATACTTCACACGTGTGAACCAGGCCACAATGTTTTTATTTACTGTATTTTTTCAGTACGATGAAGTGTCAAACTTCATACCCTTCAAAATGAGACCATTTTGATGTATTTTGGTCATATAAGCCATTTTTAGCTATTTTTCCTATATAGGGAATATCTAGGGTCAAGTACCTTCTAGAGAGAGGAGAGAGAGTCATCTTCCTCATCCATAAATAGTAGGGAAGTCGTGGAGAACAGGTTGGAGAAACCTTTTGTATGCTTCATTGAGATCAATAGATCATTGTCATTGTTTCTTCCTCCATTGAGAGCATTGTTGTGTGTATTGTCTTCAAGCTATTGTGTATGATCTTAGGTGCTTTCCAAAAGTGGTAGGCTGATGTATTATGGACTGTATAATGCTATTTTGGGCCGCACTTGATGTTTATGGAAGTTTCCATTTGTGATAAATGCTTTTTGATCAAGTTCTTTGCATTCTAGGTAGCATAGAATGTGTTGCCAATTCCTAGCTTATGTAGTTTGGAGTGCAAGCATTCAAGCCAATGATCTTGGAGTTTAGATCCACTTAGGATCTGTATTTTTCACAGAATGTACTTTTGATCTTCATGGAATATAACATCCCTACTCTCAATTGTAGTTGAGGTAGAGGGAACATAGATTCTGTAAGCTTTCTTGTTGGATGCATATGCAACCATGATCTCTTTAATAGAATTAGAGTCATCTCTTTTTCTTGTTTCCAAGGGCACATTAACAAAGCAAGCACAACCAAAAACTCTAAGGTGATCTACCTTCGGTTTCTTCTTAAACAAGACTTCAAAAGGTGATTTGCCAGCAAGTTCATTGTGAGGTAATCTATTGCACAAAGAGTTTGCACAATTTATAGCTTCACCCCAATAATCAATAGGCAAAGAAGCTGCTACTCGAATTGCTTTAGCACATTCACATAAAGATCTGTTTTTCCTCTCAGCTACTCCATTTTGAGATGGAGAATAAGCACAAGAAAACTCTCTCTTTATTCCTTCACCTTCACAATATTCATAAAACTTGTTGGAGATGTATTCACCTCTTCCATCACATCTTAAGGCTTTAACTTTAAAAGAAAACTATTTCTCAACATAAGCTTTGAAGATTAGGAAGTGATAAAAAACCATAGCCTTTGAAGAAAGTAGATACATGCAGGTATATCTAGTAAAGTCATCAATAAAGATGACAAAACATGTTGCACCACCATTACTTTTAGAAGAGGAAAAATGCACATCTGAGTGTATAAGCTCCAAAAGATGAGTAGTCTTTATAAAAGACTTCTAATATGGCTTTCTGTGTGACTTTGCAATGGCACAAGCCTCACAAGGCTTGAAATTCTTAGAAAGAAATTTTGGAAGACCAATAGCCTTCACCTTTTTAACCTTAGAAGACATAGATTTAGAGTTAGGATGACCCAACCTTCTATGCCACAGCTCCTCCTTAGATAACAAAGCAACTTCACAAAGGTTTGCATTCTCATAAGAATTCAACTTAAAAATTCCACCACATCTAGATCCATCAACAAGGATCTCATCATTTCTCTTGATAAAACAAGTATTGGAGTTGAACTTTACATCACAACCATTATCAAGCAACTTTCCCACACTAATTAAGTTCTTTGTGAGTTTTGGAATGAAAAGAACATTAAAAAGTGCAAGAACGTTTGAAGAAGCAAGTTTCAATGGAATGTTGCCAATTCCTTCTATTGGGCATTCATGATCATTAGCAGCATAAGTAGATCTCTTGAGTTCTTTGAAAGGTAAGATTGAGCCAAATGACTCCTTTGAACAACACATATATGAAGAGGCTCCACTGGCTATGTACCAAGCTCCATCTTTCTTGAAAGGTGATGAAGAAAAACTGGACACCATAAGTGATCCTTCTCCATCACTTGCAACAGAATCTTCTTCAATCTCTTTGGAGAGATTAGCTTGCTTGAGTTGGTTTTTCTTCTTGAAGCAATTAGAGGCATAGTGCCCCTTCTTGCCACAGAAGAAACACTTTACTTTCTTCTTTTTGGTCTTTGAGTTAGAAGGATGAGATATATCATCCTCTTCACCATCTTTGTCTCGATCTTTGGCTTTGTCTTTGTTGGATGCTTGAGAGAACTGATTCTTACTCCTTCCTTTCTGCTTGTCTTTGACAAAGAGGGCTTTGTCACTTCCACCATGCTCGAGTTTGTTCATCATGGAGAGTTTATAGCTTTGTCTAGATTCTTCAGAAATAAGAATTCCTTGGAGAGTTTCTAGATTAGGTAACTCCTCTTTAGTAGCAAAAGACTGAACAAGATTATCATAGTCATCTCTCAAGCCATTCAGTATGACTTGAACTAGCTCATCTTGGTTAGTAGTAACACCAACACAAGAAAGCTCTCTATGTAAGTCTTTAACTCTCAGAACATAGTTAGATGCACTCTCTTCACTTCTGTGAAAACTTTGGAAAATCTGATTCCTAAGAGTGAGTATTCTAGAAGTATTCTTTGCTTCATAGATGGTCTTTAGTGCATCCCAAGCTTCTTTGGCTTTACCACTTTCAAACACCATGTTATCCTATTAGAAGTAAGTAATAATGATTTAGAAACAATTATGTCTCATTGTACTGCCCTGAAGCAGGTTTCATAGCCAAACATTGTCCCAAATTTGGCCCTACAGTACCCAAACGACGAATGTAGCCCATCACTAGGTCACCTGCACTCCGCTCGACGGAATGTGATGAAATCTCTCTTAAAACCATTTCTCCCTATTCTATGATGTCGCTTTGTCCGCTAGCTCTAAGTACCCAATTTCAACGGTCATTTTGGCCCAAGAATGGCCAAAATAGGTGCCTTCTAGCCAAAGTTATCCCTTTCCAAAGGGTGGCCTTGCATTTTGAACTGAAAATTCGTCTTGAAGTTTACTTGATGAATAAATTCCAACTTAAATGGCGGGTCCCTTCGGCCCATTTCAAACTGAAGATTTTTAATGAAGAGAAGGGTGCCTTTGCCCTTCAGGCCCATCCTCTTCAAATGCATCTATTGGCCACTTTTCACATTTTCACATCAAATCGGACACTTCCAAATGTGGAGACACTCCAAAACACTAACCATTCATTTCGAATGGGGGCGCGCAAGGTCCGCGGCCTCTCCACGACCTCCTTCCCAAGCTTTCTTCCTCTCTCTCTTGTTTGCATAGCTATGGTTGCCTGATACAACCCGATCTAGCTCGCTGTTGGCTCTGTGGTGTGCCATGGCCTTTTGCCAACCTCTTTATAGCATTCAGACACCTTGTTGGACAAATTTACAACACCGAAATTGGAAATCTACAGAGAAAGATCCAGGGTTAATTTCCCTCTGTAAACGTTTGCCTTGAGAAGAAAGGAGAATACTTGGGCTTTGCTGAGCCTTTCTCTGAGCTTACAGTTGCAGCAACCCACCTAGCTGAGATTGCCCTATCACCAGCTTAATGATCAAATTTACAGCTCACTGTTGGTGGCCAATTGACTGCAAATAGTCCACTTTTTTGAGAAATCCACATATAGCTCAAAGAATCTAAAAATTCGACAATTTTCTCAGGTTTCCACCCAATCTGATCCTGTAAATTGTCTTGGCTTTCCATCACTACTCTTTGCATAACCATGCAAGCCCCGTTGCACCAACAAACAACTATCCACATAGTGAATTATGAAGCCACCATCGAAGATTTTCCCGAAACCATTGAAACTACAAGTTTTTCCATGAATCCTCCCTGGAATTCACCTTACAATGATCATTCTGGTCTTCCCCAAAGCTTTGATTGAAGGAACCACTTTTGACCAGTAACTGAGCGATGGATGAAATGATGGGCCACCGCCTGAGGTAGAAGCGATTGTTAGCCCTTTTTTTCTTCACGCATTCTTGTTGATCAAAAGTGTAAACAGGTGCTAATGTTGGCTCATATTGTAGTATCCGCTGTGGGGACTGGCTACTTCATACAACAATAAGCTCTGACTGAAGTAGTATCTACCAGTAGTATTGACAACAGGCTCTTCACAAGTCTATACTGAGACTCTTTAGTAAGCTCAACTGTGATTGGACTGTTAGTGTAGTTAACAATTGTTATGTACTGATTCAATTTAGTAGGCTTTAGTTAAGAAGCCAGCTCGGGGGCTTGTCCCAGGCCAATAACGGGAGTTTACTTGTATATAGGCTAAAATGCTACGTAGAGACCATCCTTTTCTACTCAGTGTTGGTGTGAAAGTTTTATAAAAAGATTAGAGCTCATATTCCCTTACCTAGTATTTGACATTGGATTTCGCCATAGTTCATAACTTATTGTTGTTCTGGTGTTTATAATAATGAGTATAACTTTCCTCTCTAGTGTGAGAGTTTAGGGAGTGACTTTGTTCTAACTCTCTCTTAAGCTCAAGTGTGATTTAAGTATCAAACTAATTGTACACTTATTACAATATCACATTTGAAGCATTTATAAATAAGCCAAATCAAATCTAAGCTCAAATGTGATAAGAGTATTAGAATAAAAATGTGCAGCCATGTCCTAGAGTGCCCTTATAGATCTATGCAATTTTTTTGTTACCTGTACTTGACTCACACTCAAGTACACAGTCAAAGCACTTGACTCACAAAGTATCAACCAAACACCATGCTCTCAACAAAAGTCTGCGACACTTTGAACTTGACTTGTTCACCATCCAACTTGAAATAGAAACGGACCACGTGAGACACAAGACTCACATTGAGAAAACCTCACTGCCACCATGAGATTATCATCCTCCATCTTACTAGGCTGACATCCTATCAGACGCTTACAAGACAAACTCATAACACTGATAACAATGACTTAGAATCTGCTTTGCACAGGAACACAGATCATGCTACACAGTAACACAAACAGAAAATCACTCTCTTCAGCAAGCTCTCATAGCAACTGTATGTCTCAAAATGAAATTACACTGTACATATAGTTGTTCACTCAGGCAACCCATGCATGACCCAGGTTGCCGTTGGCGGGACGTGTGTCCCATCGACTTGCCTCGTGGCGAGGCCAACTGATCCTTATCCACTGATAGGACCCACAGTACAGTAACACAGTGATTCTAACTTTAATTCTAACTCTCTCCCTTAAAGTAGAGTCACTTTTTATACAGTCATATACATAGCTTTAAAGTCAACAAACTTTAAGTACAGAAAGCTTTGATCTAAACTTATCAAACTTTTCTCCAGTAAGTGGCTTAGTGAAAATATCAGCTAGTTGTTCTTCTGTGCTACAATGAACAACATGAATTTCACTACTCAGCAGCCTCTCACGTATGAAGTGATATTGAATCTCAATGTGTTTAGTTCTCTGGATTCTTTGCTAGCTGAATGCCACTCTGACTGTCGCTATGTAAAGTCATGGGATTTTTCTGCTTGATGCCAATTTCTTCCAAGATTTGTCTCAACCATATAGCTTCTTGTGCAGCACTACACATTGCCTTATACTCTACTTCTGTGGTGGAAAGAGCAATTGTACTTTGCTTCTTACTAGACCAGGAAAAGCAATTACCACAAAACTGGAATATATTTCCTGTGCTGGATCTACGATCATCATAGTCACCTCCCCAGTCCGCATCCACATAGCCACACAACTCAGGTAAACCATCATGCTTCCTGTAAATCAAGCCATACTCTGAAGTGCCTTTCACATAATGCAAAATGCATTTAGCTGCTTTCCAATGCGTTTCCGTAGGTGCTGTCATAAACTGACTTACAATGCCAACAGCATAGCATATATATGGTCTAGTTGTGGTAAGGTAAATCAAGCTCCCTACTAACTATCTATATAGCGTAGCATCAAATGACTGTGATTCACCAAGCTTAGAAAGCTTTTCACCTGGTTCAATAGGAGTGTTTACTGGTTTGCAATCCTGCAACCTAAACCTGTGCAGCAACTCTTTGACATACTTCACCTGTGTTAAACCCACTTCATGTCCTTTTTGCCACACTTCTACTCCAAGGTAGTAATGCATCAGGCTGAGATCCGTCATCTCAAATTGTTCCATGAGGTCTTTCTTGATCATGCCTATCATCTCTTGATTATTTCCCGTAATAATCAAGTCATCAACATAAAGAGCAATCAAAGCAACCATACCATCAAAGCATAAGACATATAGATTTGGATCAGAATGTGTTCTCACCATCCCCTTTGAACGAAAGTAGGCATCAATCCTGCTATACCACGCACGTGGTGCTTGTTTAAGACCATAAAGTGCTTTCTTCAAGCGACATACTTTATTTTCCTGTCCTTTCGTTACAAAGCCTTCAGGTTGATCCATGAACACTTCTTCTTCTAACTCACCATTTAGAAAAGCAGATTTCACATCCATCTGATGCAAAGGCCAACCAAAATGTGCAGCTAAAGCAATAAGTAGACGTAGAATATTCCACTTACAAACCGATGCAAAGGTCTCATCATAGTCAATGCCTTTATTTTGTGCGTACCCTTTGATCACCAATCTTGCTTTGTGCTTTGCTATACTTCCATCTTCATGGTACTTAGTCTTGTATACCCATTTGCAACCAATGGGTTTCTTGCCAACTGGTGGTTCTACTAAGTCCCATGTGCTATGCTTAGCAATTGACTCCATCTCCTCTCCCATGGCCTTGATCCAAATGTCATCATCCTTCGCTTCACCATAAGTCGAAGGTTCTTTGCTTTGAATAATGCTAGATAAGAGAGCATAATTTGCTTCATACCTTTCAGGTAGTATCTTCTCTCTTGTTGATCTTCGTAGCTCTCCCTGGTTAGATGATCCTAAAAAGTCATCTATGTCGCGGCTCTCCATCAATCTCTCAAACCACTTAGGGAGCTTTTTGTCAGGTGATCGGCTTCCTGGTGAAAATGTATCCCATGGTACATCCTTCTCCTTGCATTTGTCACCTGTAACTTCAATCCTTCTTGCACCAAAAGGTGTGTCCCTACCTCTCCAACCTGTTTCTTGAGGTTTAGTAGTAGTATCTTCATATGTATCCTCATGTTCATTACTCGGAAGGTCAATGAATGGATCATCATCAGGTGGTATTCTCACTATACCATCTTTCCCACTGGATGTGTCTATCTTCTCAGCATCCTCGTCTTCATACATCTTGGATTCATCAAAGATAACATCTCGGCTTATATGGATTTTGTTTTCGACTGGATCAAAACATCTATAGCCCTTCACACGATCATCATATCCTAGGAATATGCACTTGATAGCTTTTACATCAAGTTTACGTCTCTCTTCCTTAGGAATGTGTACAAAGGCCTTACATCCAAAGATTCGCAAGTGGTTCACCTTTGGCTTCTTCTTTTGAATGCTTCCTCAGGTGTTATCTTTGGTATGGCAATGGTAGGACTTCTATTTTGAAGATAGACTGCCGTGCTACATGCTTCTGACCAAAAATCTTTTGGTAGTTTCATCTCAGCTAGCATAGATTTGGCACTTTCCACAATCGTACGATTTTTGCGCTCAGCTACACCATTGAGAGCAGGAGTATGAGCTTGCGTTAATTGTCTTTTAATCCCGCATTGATCACAAAGATCATTGAAGTCATTAGACTTATACTCGCCTCCACTATCTGATCTTAGGACTTTGATCTTCCTTCCTGTCTGATTTTCGACCAAGTTTTTGAAGTTCTTGAAATTATCAAATGCATCTGATTTCTTCTTCAAGCTGTTGATCCACATCTTTCGTGACATATCATCAATAAAGGTCATGAAATAGAAGGCTTTTCCTAAGGACATGGTCCTCATAGGCCCGCATAAATATGTGTGGATTAAATCCAGGATGTTCTTTGCTCTTGCAACACCCCCTTTATTGAACTTCTCTCGATGCTGCTTCCCATATACACAAGATTCGCACATCGATTTCAAGTGATCTTTTATGGTAGGCAGTCCTGTAACCATCTCCAATTTTCTCATCAAACTGAGGCTTCCCAAGTTCAAGTGACCAAGCCTCTTGTGCCACAACTCAGTTTGTAAAAGAATGGACGATACAAGTCCATGTTGCCCCTTGATTGTAGCATTGAACCTGTACAATTTTGTATTGGGCTCTCTTACTCCATTCACAATAACTTTGAACTTTTCGTTCGCATCCTTCACAAAGCAATGATCATGGGCGAATTCTACTTTCAACTTTTGATCAGTAATGACTCCAATATAAAGTAGATTTTTCTTCAAACCTGGTACGTAAAGTACCTCCCTGATCATCCTGCTTTTGCCATCAAACAGTTGGATTGAAACTGTGCCTATCCCCTTGATCATGTACACCTCACCATTTGCTTGTGAAACAGATGTTCCATTATCCAACACCTTCAAACTACTGAACCAATTCTTGTTACTTGTCATGTGTCTTGTGGCTCCTGAGTCAATATACCATGCTTGATTATCTTGATTAGATGACAATGCAGATATGAAGATGCTAGAGTCTTCAATCTCACTGTCATCGACAAGGTTACCTGCTTGTTTTGATTTCCCCTTGCCAACCACAACCACCAAATCTGACAATGCCATTGTCGATTCTCACCTTGAGATGCCACTCCAAGTGTCCCTGACCTTGGTAGGTTCTAACTTCTGAAAAGTTGAACTAGAAGCCTCATGTCATTCTGCCATATTCACTGGCATAACATGGCATAGTGCCCAGATCTCACATGTGATTGGTTTCCCTTTCTCAATTCTTGCCAATTAAGAGTTTCACAATGCCCCATTGCAACTTGAGCCCATTTACTAGCTTCCTCCAACGCAATTCTGTCCTTTTCGCTCTCCCTCACAATATATTGTGCTTAGGCTCTTCAAAACCGCTTGAGAACCGCTTTAGAACTCCTTTGCTATAGGCACACGCCTTTTTCTTGCCCCATAGACTTTTAGCCAAAAATTGGGCTTAATTTGGCACACAGGTCACCAAATAGCGAAAAAAGTACCTCATTGGGTCACTCATCTCTCGCTCCATAGAATGGTGTCAATAATGCATCAGAATACATTTCTCCCTTGACGATGTCATCGCTCTGTCCATCAACTTCACACAGGCTTTTACAGGCACCAAAAGGGCCTTTATTTGGCCCCAAAAGCCCTCCTTTAGCCAAAGTTATCCACTTCCAAAGTGGCTTTAAAAAAACTAGTTAAAACAATGAACTACTTCTTCTTTTTGAAGAAATCCTGCCCTTCAAACCCATATTTACCAATTGGGTCCAATCTTACACTTCAGTATGAAGATTTTTAATGCAATTGAAGGCCTCTTTTCCCTTCAATCACTTGGGCCTTTTTCAAGCCAATCTCCATCGTTGATGTTAATCCAACGACTATTCCAGCTTGTCCAAGCGCTACAGCCTCCCTCTCTCTCATTGCGTGCACTGATCTGCTCAGAAAATGATTTTAGATAATGAAAAATATGAAGCCTTCTAATCTGAAACCCCAGCCTTGGTTTTTGGCTACCTCAGAGAATTGATAATTGATTCTCCATCCTTCCATGGTTGAGCATGGCTTCTTGCAATCATCACCTAGCTGCTTCAATGCCCTATTGTAGCTTCTTACAGTAGCAAAAACAATCTCTTATAGAGAAAGATCCAAGCTTTTTGCTCTATAAACTTTGGTCTGCAAAGACTAAGCTTTGTTGCATGTTTTTGGAACTGTTTTAGATCCAAATACTGAGAACCAAATTGCTATGGTTGCCTTCTCTGTCCAACCATTGTTGTCAACTCTTCCCGGCACCAAACCATCAATTCATTGAGATTTGCTCCCATTATCAGTATTTCTTATGGGTTGTCTCATAGCAGCGTCAGTCAATAAATATTCCATACAACTATGACCAGTGTCAGTCAATAAATATTCCATACAACTATGAGGCTTTTAGAATGCTATCATAATGAATGTGGAAGTGTGATCATTCATTCTTCAAATCTACCCATACATTACTCAAAAATGATGTTGCAGGTTTCAACAATTGCTCAAGCAACGTAAAGTCAGCCATTTTCGAACGACAAATGCATGCTTCAAACGACTTCTCTTCTTCATTTCCTTTCATTTCTTTTCATGTCTTCTTTCTTTTTGATCTTGCTTGTTTTGGAGAGAGAAATAGATGTGGATCTTGGCTAGAGATGGAGGAGGATCATGAGATAGTGATAGGGGGATTAATGTGCATGCATGGTGCAGAAAGCATACATCCTCCTCCCCATGCATGCATCTGAGAATTTTAGTTAATTTTTTTAAAAAGTAGATGGGTAGGAGGATGCACCCATGGTGGCATGGGTGCATCCTCCTACCCCATACATAGGCACAAATGTGAGACACAAATCTCTCTCTCTCTCTCTCTCTCTCTCTCTCTCTCTCTCTCTCTCTCTCTCTCTCTCTCTCGATATATATATATATATATATATATATATATATATATATATATATATATATATATATATATATATATATATATATATATATATATATATATATATATATATATATATATATATATATATATATATATATATATATATATATATATATATATATATACTAGTAAAAAGTGCCCATCATTGATGGCGGGTGTTGACGGTGGGCGTTGGAAGTTTGTAAGTGATCCATAGTGACATGCAAGGCATGCACAAAGTGTAATGGACACATGCATGATGATTTGTACTTTGTTATTTAGAACTAGCACACTTGCAAAAAGTTGGTAGAATTTAATGCTTGGCAAGTGACAAATGTCACATAGACTCTAGATGTCACTTTAGATGTCATTTTGTAATGAATGGATGTGTTCTACCTCGAGCTACCTCAAAGTCCATAAATATGTGTAGCTCTCCTCACAATCAATGATGAAGAACCAAAGTTTTGTAGCCATCTCATGCCATTTTGGATCTAAACTATTTTGCTTGTTATCTCTCTATCTTTCTCTCTCTAACTCGTGTTGAAGCTAATGCTTATACACTGATATCTTGTACTTTTGCTAATTATTGATTCATTGCTATCATATTCAGTTGCTTAGCATGCTAGATTGTGGTTAAGCCATTTCTTCTGAACTAGATCTTGCTAATCAATCTAGAATCAGGTTACTGTGCTAATCACAAAGCTTAATTAGATCCATATAGACATTCCCCACACGTGTGAAGTCTGGAAATTTTGTCATGGTATCAGAGCCAAATTAAGCTTTGCATGCTAACATCTCTGATTGCACAAGAAATTGAGAGCTAAATCAAGCAAAAAAATAGTTTTGCACTTTTTCTCACCTTTCTCTAAAGTGTATTTGGATCAAATCGGATTGGAACTGAATTTTCAGACCTGAAATGTGGTAGTACGGAATTCTGGAATTCTGCACGTGTGAAAATCAGAGATTTTCAGTCCCTTTGTTCTCCTTGCTTATAGATCCAAAGATAGCAGTGTTATAGCTTGATGGAAAGTTATAATCTGTACTTTTCATAAAAATTGAAACCAAATCAATCTGATGTGTCTAGCAAGAGTTATAAGCTCTTAAAGAGGATAGGGATAGGTCCCAAATCCGAGTGACAACATTTTGATTTGATTCAATCTTGCTTTGTTCTGAATCCATTGTTTTGAGCATCCTACGCAAGAAACTGAAGATCAAGACTAAGTTTGAAGTAATGAATACCTTTTTGAGCCTTTTGAGAGTCAATTGTGTTTTCTTTTGAAGCATTTCACACGTGTCAAAAGTAGGATTCAAACTAGCCAAAGTTTCTCAATCCACTTTGTGTGTCTGATCTAGATAACTTGTCTTGTGGAATATTTGAGATTCATCTCAAATACAGTTGCAAGTGTTTCACATAGGAAGGTAGTACATCCTTGAAAATACCTATAGTGAAAGAAAGCAGCAACTTTAAGTCTGATTGGAACAAGCTCAAACATATTGCAGTCCGATAACTAAGAAGTCTTCATAATGGCATCTCAAGGAGGATATCTTCTAGAAGCCAGTGAAAGACTAAACACTTCTAATTACTCAATTTGGAAGTTCAGAATGGAGTCTATTTTAATACTACAGGATGTTTTGGATATTGTCCTTGGTGTTGAGGAGGAGCCTCAAACACAGGCTGAAATTCTTAAGTATAAGAAAAGAGCTAGAATGGCTCTACATTTTATTAAGATGAATGTATCTAATGAAATTCTGAGAGAGATAGGATCTTGCACTACAGCCAAAGAAGCTTGGGATGCACTAAAGTCCATCTATGAAGCAAAGAATACTTCTAGAATACTCACTCTTAGGAATCAGATTTTCCAAAGTTTCCAAAGAAGTGAAGAGAGTGCATCTAACTATGTTCGGAGAGTTAAAAATTACATAGAGAAAACCTGTGTTGGTGTTACTATTAACCAAGATGAGCTAGTTCAAGTCATATTGAATGGCTTGAGATATGACTATGATAATCTTGTTCAGTCTTTTGCTATTAAGGAGGAATTGCCTAATATAGAAACTCTCCATGGAATTCTTATTTTCTGAAGAATCTAGACAAAGCTATAAACTCTCCAGGATGAACAAACTCGAACATGGTAGAAGTGACAAAGCTCTCTTTGTCAAAGACAAGCATAAAGACTTCCCTTGCCTGGGATGATCCGCTTGCTAATATAACCAATACTTCCACCGAACCTTGCCTAGCCACTAGAGAAGATTCTGAAAGTCCTGAGACCGATCCACTTTCTTTGGAGGAGCGATCTGATGGCAAGCTAGATGGCATAGATGAGGCTTTTGTTGATTGATTTCCAATCTCCAGAATTCCTTATTGGCTTGATTTCGTAATCTCGGATTCCGAACTGAACATTGAGGTGTTGTATGTTTTCCAAAACAATAATGGCACTGGTTCAATGGTCGGATCTTTCGATTGGCATTTTGTGGTTCTGGGAGGTAATCAGTTTGACTGCACATCTCATATGTGTCACTGACAACTTGCATCTAATCGTTCGCACTGCTAGTACTTTGGCTAGCGTTGTCTGTGGCATCTTGTGGATTAGATGCTCGATCATCTCTGATTGTTTGAATGTTATATATGGGCTATGATGGTGTGTGCAAGATCTGTGCTTCTGCAATAGTGGCTGTCTTGCAGAGTTCTTTTGGACTGGTATATGATGTAAAGGGTGGCATACCAATCTTGATCTCATACAGTAATCCGGCATAGAAAATTGCCATTTTGTCGTGACTAGGAAGATCGGAATTCCAATTTGTCGCCATCTTGGCAAATCGTGCAGTGTAGCCCTTGAGAGTTTCTCCGGAAAGCATTGAGATTTGGGCAAGTTGCTCATAAATTGCCATGGCCTGCTGTGTGCAAAATGAAAGTGATATGGAGTGGTGTTGTGATGTACAAGAGAGAGATTGGGAGATGCAGTTTTTGAAATGTATATGAGGGAATTGATGATGAGGAAATGGAAGCGTGATGAACAAAGCAGAAATATTCCTTCGTCTAGAACATTCACGGTTTGAGAAAGGGTATATTTTATAAATAATTTCAATTATGCCCTTTCAGCGTGGAAAAGCGCTTATGTAGGTAGGTTTTTTGGCAAAGGATTAGTTTTGCTTCAAAAACAACTTTTCGGCACCTCTCCACAAGTTTATAGAAGGATTTTTCAATACCAACTCGTTTTAGCCTTGGCAGTCTTAGGAGGAGTCTATCAAAGACAAAGTCACTCACCAAAGAGGCTTGGACTAAAATTATTATGATATTTTTTATAGAAAAGGGCCTTTGATAGTTGTGGGAGGAGCTATCAGAGATAGGGTCACTTCCCAACGAGGCTAATGGCCAAATTCTTTTTTTTTTTTTTTTTTTGAAAATTAACCCGTCCTGGTCTTAACGAGATGGAACTTCAGAGGCCTCTACAAAAGTTTTTTTTTTTTTCTATATATATAGAAAAGGGCCTTCGACAGTCGTGGGAGGAGCTATCAGAGATAGGGTCACTTTCCAATGAGGCTAATGGCCCAATTTTTTTTTTTAATGATGCCGTAAAAAATAAAAAATAACCGATAGGACGTGAGGAGACTCGAAGGAAAAAAAAAAAAAAAAACTTGTTTGAGAAAGAAACGTAAAAGAGAGTTAAAGAACAAAAAAAACAAGAAAAGCTTAAAAAATAACTTAGGTAACTTATGAGAAGGGAGGGAAAACTTAAAAAATAAAATGATTAGAAAAACACAAAAGAGTATCTTGAAAAAAAGGGAGGGCGGTCAGTTGGAGGTTGAAGCAGGTCAACGGAGGGGGCGGCTGTACAGAGAGAGGAGGGCGGGCAACATGACGCCTCTGACAGTTTTAATTTGAGTAGTATCTAGTAGATAGATCTTGTAGTATGATGAGTGTGTATCATATTCTACAAGGTATCCATGCTCGACCTTTTCATCCAGCAGGCTTGCGAATCTTGTTAGGAATGTATGCATATGCTATACAACCGAAGATACAGACATGACCTTGATTAGGCTTACTGCCCCACCACACTTCATTAGGCATAGTGTTGGGAATGCATGATTTGCCTGTCCTGTTCTTTAGGTAAGTGGCCATAGCTACTGCTTCAGCCCATAGTGATCTTGATGCCTTTGAATAGGCCATCATGTACCTTGCTTGTGCTGTGGTGTATAGGCTGCAGTCTTCCTGTAAAGGATACCACGACTACTGTAGAAATTAGCAAAGCGATTGGAGATGTATTCTCCGCCTCTGTCAGTTTGGATTTTTTTTCAGTCCACTTCTCAGCCCAGTTACATATTCTGTAAATTTATCAAGAGCTTCAGACTTGTTGTGGATAAAATATACGATTGTAAACTTACTGAAATCATCGATGAAGGTGATGTAGTATCGAGAGCCTCCCATAGAGAGCATGTCAAAAGGTCCACAGATGTCGGAGTGTATCAGTTCTAGGAGCTCTGTTGCTCTGAATGAATCTCAAGTAAAGGGTGTTCGTGACATCTTGCCTTTGTTGCATGCATCACAAGGTGCCAAATTTGCATCTTTGATGTTTACTCCTGTGAATGTGCTATTCTGACTTGCTTTATACAACGCCATTGGGTTCATATTGTCAATTTTCAGAGAAAAAGGACAATTATAATTGTACTTATCAATCATTAAGAGTTATTGATTGCTTAATCCAAAGATCTATCAAGTTCTAGGTGTTAGATCTTGATCTAGATGTTTTACACTATGATTTAAGCAAGAGCAATGGATCAAATGATTAAAAACTTGGATTAGCGGCCTCACACATGTGGAGGACAGTACCTGTATGGCCTGTGTACAGAGAGTAAAGTACTCAAGCTTAGAAATGCATTTCAATCACAAAAACACAAGACAAATGTGGAAAATACAAGCAAGACTAGAAATTGCCAATGTCACATCAACTTCTCATTCATTTGGTTGATCCCTTTATAGATCAAGTACATCCACGAGCTGCGTACTGTCCAGCAAGCCTTCACACGTGTGAAGAGTGCCTAGTCATCCAGATCCACCAATGGGAGCCATATGTGCTCATTTCGCAAAGTTGACTATTCTCTTTGGCTAGAAAACAAAAAGCTAGTCTTCCACATTTATAGAAATATTTCCTATAAAATAGGATCTGATGAAATCTTCCTATCTTATCATCTAGAAGCTTATCCACACATGTGAATGGTATCTTGACATGTGTGAGTAATAACTCATTCACATGGAAGTTCAATCTATTTACACAAAGTTTGACCAATTTCAAGATTCTACTCAAAGGTCAATTTCACACTAGTGTAGATCTAGCTAAAATCAATCTAACTTTATAAAAGTGACTTATGTACATTCTTTCACACGTGGGAACAGACTCCACATGTGTGAGATCCTATCAAGATAAATTATCTTAAGATCTACAAAGTACATCAAGTTGGAAGTGATATTTTTAACACTCCTCCTCAGTTCTAACTTGGCAAGTCTAATGTACATCTATCTACAACTCCAAGAGCATCTCTTGACTTGAAAAATGAATCTTTAGCCAAAGGTTTGGTTAAGATATCAGCTATGCACTCGGATGATGGCACATGATAAAGTTGAACCTCCTTGGATTGCACCTTCTCCCTCACAAAGTGGTGAGCTATCAAAACACAATGGAAAACACACTAGGGAGCAACCACCCAACCAAGTAGAAGCAACCAATCAATTCTAGAAGCTTCACCTCCAACCAAGGAATAAGAAGCATGAAGGTAGAGTGAAACTCTGGCAATGAATCAATGACCACCATGAGGAGTAGCCTCAATATATAGAGCCAAAAGCAACCTGGGCACATAGCCATGCATAGCCCTAAGTTTCCTATACATAGATTCACCTAGAATAGAGTCTTAAGCTTGGACCAACTATTCATAGAATTGCTATTGATAACTCTACACATGCATACACTGTCTCATACCTTGTCTAAACTCCGTTTAGTGTGTTTTGGGCCTCACAAGGATATTAGTTACTTTCGGGTCACATCCAGTATGACGTGGCATAACTAACAGCTTGATTTACTGGAGTACCGTCCGTGTATCCAAGACTAGGAGTATACTGAATCCTACTTACTGGCCATGGACATAACACCCCGCCTGCTGTTCACGATCCAGAGAGAGAGAGAGAGAGAGAGAGAGAGAGAGAGAGAGAGAGAGAGAGAGAGAGAGAGAGAGAGAGAGAGAGAGAGAGCGACCCGCCTGCTGCTCGTGATCTAGAGAGAGAGAGAGAGAGAGAGAGAGAGAGAGAGAGAGAGAGAGAGAGAGAGAGAGAGAGAGAGAGAGAGAGAGAGAGAGAGGGGGGGGGGATCGTGAGAGAGGTCCATGGGAGTAATGTGTATGCATGGGGTAGGATGCATACATCCTCCTCCTAATGCATGCATCTAAGAATTTTAGTTAGTTTTTTTTAAAAAAGTACATGGGGTAGGAGGATGCACCCATGCCACTATGGGTGCATCCTCCTACCCCATGCATAGGCACAAATGTAACACACAAATAAATAAATAAATAAATATATAAATAAATAAATAAATATATATATATATATATACTAGTCAAGAGTGCCCGTCGTTGACGGGCAATGGATGGCCGACAGTTGACGGCGGACGACCGACGATCTGGGTGACGACCGATGATTTGGATGGCGGCCGATAGTTTAGGAGGAAAGTCGATGGTCGTTGATGGGTGGCCGATGTATGTGTGTGTATGTACATGAGTGCATGTGTTTATGTATGTGTGTATTCATGAGAGTGCGTATCTCTGCATGCGTGTGAGTAGTCTAGCATAGTGTGTCCGCTGATGGCGGGTGGCCGATGATGTGTGTGTTTGTGTATGGATTCATGTGTATGAGTGTGTGTGTGTATCTATGTGTGTGGATTTGTGTGTATGATTTGTGCTTGATGGTGTGTGTGATTTATGTGGCCGATGGTGTGTGTGTTTGTGTGTGTGTGTGTGTGTGTGTGTGTGTGTGTGTGTGTGTGTGTGGATTTGTGTGTGTGATTTATGTGGCCGATGGTGTGTATGAGTGTGCATGAGTGTATGATTTGTGTGTGTGATTTATGTGGTCGATGGTGTGTACGTGTGTGTATGAGTGTGCATATGTTTCAGATCCATTTACCAACAAAACTATTAAGAACGCCTAATCTACTGCTGCACAAAGTACTGGCTGGCTAGTGTGTTGATTATTTGCTAAAAAACAACTGAAGGTTTCTATATCACCCACAACATACTATTTGAATCATTTTCGCGTGATAAATCAATGCTTTGACACTCATTTGAAGTTTACTTTAGCCTATTGAAAACAACTAAGAAGGATTATCTTTAATTTGACCAAAAAAAAAACCATGATTCAATCGAAACATGCCTTTTCTTAAAGTACATATGTAGTGGTGTCCCGTTTTTTCCATACATAAATATCACAGAGCACGTGAAAGATTTGTATTGTATCATTTCGTGGAAAGGAATAGACTACAATTTCCATCTTTGTAAGTAAGCTGAATTAAAAACCACAACTTGAGATGGCCAACCTAGACTGTGATAACACAACCAATCATCCTTTTAAAAAACCTAATAGTATCTATCAGTTCACAACTCCAATGTCTTTCAGATACACATAGGCATCTGCTAATTGACAATTCAAATTTTCAAGAAAATTCTTCCAATCAACCTTGATTTATTCCCTAAAACTTTTAGTGTTTACACACCCAATGGCTTCATTATTCTGTCATATTTAGGAAGATAATCAAAAAAAGGTTTCTCTCAGCCAAAAGTTTACATTGAGAGGCCTGTACATTTCCTCACAATGATGTCCAGTCACAGCATGGCGTGCTTCCACACTCGCAGCAGATGACTCTCCTGAACAACAAAACAAAACAAAAAAACAAAAAGTTTAGGCTTGAGTTTCTTAACAAAGTTGAGGTCCTCTACTTGAGCAGAGATAGCAGTCAGAGGAGATATTTTTAGGGCTGAGGTTTCTTGTTTGCTGCTATCCCTTCCGCGATCCACCAGAAGTTCCTAAGATCAGCCTACGACTTACAGAGAATACTGAAACATCCAGTTTATGAGGGCTACGTGACTGCTGTACCTTGAAAACTGGAGCTTGCATGTCTGTGATGTATATGGTACCGTTGCCTTGCTCTCGCATAGGCCTAAACAGTTGTGCTTTGAAAACGGGAGAGCGTGCAGCCAATAACAGCTTATGTGCATGGAAAACCTTGTCATCCACCTCAAATGATATTGATGTAGGGACCCCCTTTCATCTGAGGCAGGTATAGCTGTGCTTAGCTCCCGAGATCCATGTCAACCAATTATCTCTTGTTCTGTTGAGCGATACTCTTTTCAATTCATGCGGCTTACTGGAACTTTGTTTCAGATCCATTTACCAACGAAATTGTTAAGAGCGTTGAATCTATTGCTTCAAAAAGTACCGGCTGGCTAGTGTGTTGATTATTTGCTAAAAAGCAGCTGAAGGTTTCTATGTCACCCACAACATACTGTCTCAATCATTTTTGCAATGATAAATCAAAGCTTTGACACTCATTTGAAGTTTACTTTAGCCTATTGAAAACAACTAAGAAGAATATTCTCTTTAATTTGACCCAAAAAAACCCACAATTCAATCTAAACATGTCTTTCTTAAAGTACATATGTAGTGGTGTCCCATTTTTTCCATACATAAACTATCAAAGAGCAAGTGAAAGATTTGTATTGTATCATTTCATGGAAAGGAGCAAAATAGACTACAATTCACATCTTTGTAAGTAAGTTGAATTAAAAACCACAACTTGAGATACACAACCAATCATCTTTTAAAACCCTAATAGTCTCTGTCAGTTCACAACTCCAGTGCCTTTCAGATACACACAGGCATCTGCTAATCGACACTTCAGATTTTCAAGAAAATTCTTCCAATCAGCCTTGAATTATCCCCTAAAAATTTTAGTGTTTACACATCCAATGGCTTCATTATTTTGTCGTATTTAGGAAGATAATCAAAAAATGTTTATCTCAGCCAAAAGTTTACATTGAGAGGCCTGTACATTTCCTCATAGCATGGCGTGCTTCCACACTTGCAGCAGATGACTCACCCGAACAACAAAACAAAACAAAAAAACAAAAAGTTTAGGCTTGAATTTCTTAACAAAGTTGAGGTCCTCTACTTGAGCAGAGATAGCAGTCAGAAGAGATATTTTTAGGGCTGAGGTTTTTTGTTTGCTGCTATCCCTGAATTTTCCAAGAAATCCACAATAGATTTCACTGTTGCCCAAAGTTAAAGAAGGAAACTTAAAACTATTCCATTCTTTATCCAATGTGCTTGCCAGGTCTCTGAAAGACTTCGTGCCAGGTCTCTGAAAGGCTTCGCCTTTGCTTTGATGAGTTTAATATCTTGGTCGGTGCTTCTTTGGACATCTAGCAAACTTTTGGAGATGAAAGATAGGGCTCTTTCAGCCGTTGTTGGCCCTGCATCCGCTAAGTCTACAGGCTCCATGGAGCCATCGCATATACACACACGTCATTAAAAAATAAAACCTCAACTTGATCACTTTGCCCTTCTCATACAGCTATGACGATTATTGTTGTTCCCACAACTTTTAGCATGTTGGAAAGTCGATCCAAGCAGAGTCTCCACTAATCGCTATCCATAGCACATCTAGGGCTCTTTCAGCCATTGTTGGTCAGCCGTTGTTGGCCCTGCATCCGCTGAGTCTACAGGCTCCATGGAGCCATCGCATACACACACACATCATTCAAAAATAAAACCTCAGCTTGATCACTTTGCCCTTCGTCGATGGAACTATTTTTTCAAGAGCTTCTATCATGCACGTTCCTCCACAACCTATCAAATCTGATACCAAGTTAACATTCTATGCAGAAATTCTGATCTAGTGGAGAGTACTGATCATAGATGCAATCAATGATTGTCAACCATCTAAACCATAAACAACATCCACAAGTAACAAAGTGATGGAGGAGCTCACATCAAGCAAAGAGCTCACAAAGCAAAAGCATCTTTATTATAAAGAAAATGTTCATATACAAGCAAAGGTCCCCTTTGCATGGGGACGCCACGTGGCATAGACTTAATAAATGCATGAATTTCATTGTTGGCCTCTACGTGGCATTTTAGCCCATGGCTTCTTAACTAAAGCCTACTAAACTGAATCAGTACATACAACTGTTCACTACACTAACAGTCCAATCACCTATGAGCTTACTAATTCTAACTCTTTCACGTCGATCGTTCAGATCTCAGATGGTGGTACATGATTCAAATCGCTCCTCGAAGTAAAAGAATTTTTGAAGATAGAGATGTCGTGGAGGACATGGTGTTGCCTGCTGATGTACCTCATGAACAAGATCGTGATGACGGATTTGATGACTCATTTTTGGAGGATGATCATGTGCAACCTTCACAAGCTAATGATGACGTTGAGCGTGATGCATCATCATCGGATGATTCGACGACACATGACACACCTTCTTGTTCTCACTCGTTGTCACTGTCGCCATTAGCTTTTGAAGATCAGCTTATTAATGATGAAGCTATAGGAGATATTTGGGTAGAATTAGAGATAGACTCATTTGGTTTGGCAGATTTGTCGCATGATGATGCGACAAATGATAATGATGAACCACCAAATGAATAAGTGAGACAGTACGATGTATTTCAACTCATTGTAATATTAATCATATTGCTCACAGATGCAATTACACTTTTAAATTGACTACTTGACATCAAACAAGAAGTCGATGCATGTGAGTACATATCAGTTACCAGCTGCGTATCACTATGTTCATCTTTTTTCTATCTCCATTATGTATAACCTTTGTGATCATCATTTTTTTGTGATACATAAATTTCTTTATTCACTTGTGCATATGGCACAAGTGAATAGTCTTGGTATTACCCTCGACTAACAGAGTGTCTGGAATGCCACTGGCCATCTGGACCCTCTTTATAACCCTCTCTATAAATGTCTCAAAAACAAGTTTGATCAATGAAGAGAGCATCATTGTTGGCGCATATCCACGGAGATTTCGTTTGCTCTTAAACGTAGATTTTCTACTTAGTAATTTAAGATATGTTTATAGGAATGGCAGTACTATTAGTGCGTTTGCCTTTGAGGCAATGTTAGATAGCCTGGTGTATAGCCAGGTAATGGTATTAGATTTAAGTAATGACATTTCTACAATGTTTTAAAATTGGTTGAAAATATATATTCGGACTATTTAAAATGTCTCTTAACCAAAAATGTTATGGGATTCTTTCGATGGTTATGGCTGTCTGATAAGAGTTCAATTTGAATTTCATAGTGTACACGAGTGAATTTGGATATTTTTTTTGTGTATGATGTATTTCAAAATTTTGTAAAACCTATTCTTTGTCCAAGATTTTGAGAAAACAAAATGCACAAATGTACACACACATACACAAACACACTTGCATGTACACAAACATAAACATACAATTGTAAACACTATGCACACACATACATATGCATGCATATATACACAAATCAAATATGCACACACACATACACACATCAAATATGAATCCACACACACACACACACACACACACACACACACACACACACACACACACACACACACACACACACACACATACACACACACACGTCACATACAAACCTAAAAGAAAACATTCTCACACATGCACACAAACACACATACCACATGCATAAACAACATATTCACTTGGAACTGTGGGCCGCCCGTCAACAGACATTTGCAAACACATGCATACAAACTATCCACACATACACACACCCCCATACACACCTAAAAACAAATATTCGCACACATGCACGTATGCACACACACACACACACACACACACACACACACACACACACACACACACATACACACATGCATGAACAACATATTACCTTGAAAAGTAGGCCATATATCAACGATGAGCTTAACATATTACTTTGAATAGTGGGCCACCCATAAACAACCATCGGCTTTCCTCCTAAACCATCAGCCGCCATCCAAATCATCGGCCGTCATCCAGATTGTCGGCCGCCCATCAATGACGGGCATACCAACCATTGACCTTGGACCCAAACCATCGGTGTAACCCAAATTGTCAGTCACCCGTCATTGACGGGCTTACCCACCATTTTCGACCTCATTAGGACCACCCATCACCCAGATCACCGGCCACCAGTCAATGAGGGGCATACCCACTAGATCGTCGGTGTACAAGCATGACTTTGCTAATTCTATGTCTACAAACTATATGCAAGTTGTATTCTTCAATCTAGATATTACATAACCATGTAGCTCGAGTTCTATGTAGGCCAAACTTGGCATTTTGCATTTATGAGCTACATACTTGCATGGTACAACATTTGTAACAAGCCAAGAAATCAATATGGATTGTTTTTTCAATTTTAAGAATGCTTGCCTAAAGATTTAAGATGAGTGGAAAGTAATTGATCGTACTGATCATATTTATTAGATTCTACAATAGATAATGAAGGAGAGGTAGGAAGAGATAAATATACATGTATTAATCTATCGTCCAAAAAAATGTACAGATTTGAACATTCAAAAATGAATCTAATTCTTCACCATCAAGGCGAGGTGGAGAAGAGAGTTGTGTGGACTGTTCAATAGATTTAAGAGGAGATTTTGGAAATAGAGAAAGAGATAGGTGAGATATAGAAACTGATTTGGGAGAAGATCTAGAAACTGAATGGGGAGGGGATTTAGAAACTAAATGGGGAGAAGATCTAGAAACCGATTCGGAAAGAAATTTAGAAACTGAACGGGGAGGAGATTTTGATACTAATTTAGAAGGAGATCTAGAAACTGATCTGGGAGGAGATTGAGAAATTGAACGGGGAGAAGATTTTGATACAGATTTAGGAGGAGATCTAGAAACTGATCTGGGAGGAGACTTAGGAGGAGGATCTACAAACTGATTTCTGTGAAGTGGATTTAGAAGAAGATGATGAAGAAGGGGCCCTTAGATTAGCCCTCACTCTCTTTGGAGGGTCTAAGTATCTTCTCTTTTTGACAACAACTTGTTGAATGGTTGCTAGTAGTCTCATTGGTTGAACCTGCTTCCTCTTCCTTCTTGAAGTGGTGGCAGCAACTGGTGGAACAAAAGTTGTTGGTGGAGCAGAAGGTCTTGCACGAAAATTTTGGGAAAACGTATCGTATGCATCCCTCATAAAAAAAATCAACTAAAAATCTTTGGGCATTATTGTTACCCTTTTTGCATGTACACCAACAACTACACAATCTGAAAAGAATTTAATTTGAAAATTCTCATAAGCATTGTGCAGTGCTTCAACTGCAGTCACGGCCCACCTCACATCTACTAAAATCTCCCTGGTCACCTGCTTAATGCATCTTTGCATGTGAGCCTTTGGGATCATGAGGTTCATGGTTTTCTAAAGCTTCCTGATATCTTTCAGCCATTTTTGGTCTCTAGGTCGACCCATTCTCCGAGGTGCAGCTTGTTGTCTTTGAGATGAAGGTGGAGGTGCAGATGGTGGCGGTGCTCCTCCTCCAGCAGGGGATGGTGGTGGTGCTCCTCGTCCAACAACAGCATGTAAAGGCACACCATCTGAGCTGAGCCTAATTGAACACGCAAGAATACTTTACAACATAAAAGTAAGCAAGTAATGCACATTGAATCGATATCAACATGAGTGGTGGTGGAGTATCGATTGAATGCGCAAAAAGATGAATGAAAGTGAGGGAGAGGTACATGCGCACGTTGAAACGATATCGAAATCCTTGGAGACAGATCCTTGGAGTATTGATTGAGTGCGCAGAGTATATGGTGATAGAAATGGAGATACTTGATTGCGCACTGAATCGATATTAGGAGCGAAATTATGCATGAGTGAGTGAGCAAACGAGGAGGTCGTAAAATTTTGTACGTCCGGAATGAGCGTTTATATAGAATTTGGGAGATGGGACACGTGGCCAATCATTAATGTCCTAGATTAAAATTTCTAATAATGATTGGGTATGTCTCGGGTCATGTCATCCCTTAAAACGGCATCCTTAAATTCGTGAATATCTAAAATTTCTCTTTTTTATTTTCTTTGCTACGTGTCACTGGGCAAATGTCTAGAAATTTGCGCCCATAAATTATGGAATTTCGTGCCAACTTTTTCATTATGAAACTAAATTTGCATGCGTTTTAGCCCCACATGTAGGCAATCTATTGGGTGCCATTTTTTGAGACAATCAACCCGTTGAATATAGAACAATTGTACGGCTAGGATTTAGGCCCTACTTCTATATATACAAATGTGGCCTCAAGTCAGCTCTTTTTTTCCAGCTTACATCTTTTTGCTCGCATAATTTATGTTCATTGTTCTCGGTGGTGGAGTATCAATTGAACACGCGTGCTAAGTTCTTGCAGATCCCTTTCATTTCTCCTATACGTTGAACCAATATCATCCATAGGTCTGCTGGTCTACTATTGATATCAAATCAACACGCAGTTTGTAACAACATTTTTGTAGCAACCGTGTCTACACGGTTGAAACGATACATGGTTTTTTTTTTAACTTTACTATTTGTATATGGCTCTCTCTACATCTTTGGAGAATAAACTAAGAGATTAGTGAAATTTCCTCCGAACAAATTGATTACTGTATCTCTCTTTTCTTTTCTACTTTTGATATTGATAAGTTTGTTTATGAGAATCGTTTTCAGCTTTTGGTCTTCTTGATAAATTTGGTCATGTAATTACGACCCCTCATATAGATATAGACAATTGTAGTTTTGTTCATTTCTCAGATCTTGTACATGCCCAACCATCTTCCAAACAAAAGAAAGATAGGAAATACAAGAAATTACATGACAACTTCAAAAAAATTACTCATTGTAGTATTTACAAAAGACAATGCCATCTTCTTATAAAAGACATGACATTTATTTTTTTCATCTCTATTGAAGTACCAGATAATGAGGCCGCTAGTTCATCTTCATTAGCTTTACTGACAATCCCTTCATCTGTTCCAATGGAGGTAGATGAAGATGACGTTGATATAGGTACGGAAGCTGAATCAAAAATGGCATCTGAATATGAGCAGACCACTTGTCGCTCATTAATTTTGTCTGATTGTAAATCTTCAAAAACCCCTTTTAGGGAGAAAATTTTACTGGATCTTCCTGAATATATTATAGATAATGATCAATATATATCGTTCAACGATATTGAAGATGTTTTTGATTTGAGAGAAGATGAAATCTTCTCAATTTTTTTTTAAGGAATTGTTAGAATTTTATGATATTATTGATTATGATTATGATGATATCGAGCCCAAGATTGATATTGTAACGGATGGCAATTGGAAATTTGACAATGAGGCATTGGATGTCATAATGGAAAAATACAAATCTTATTCTGAAACTTTGTCTAGTGAAGAAGAATTTTTGGAGTTTCAGAAAAGGTATCCACCAAGGATTCATCATGAGCAAGTGAGAACTAATGAGTCTGGTGGTGGTCACGACATTACAACAAAACATATGGTCGATTTCGATGATGATGATCTGGTAAGATATTGTTCTATGACCTAATACTTGCATTGTTGTTCTATTTTTTGTAATTGTGATTTTCATTTTTTTAATCTAAATATATCTCTTATTACGCTTTTTTACAAAATACCATTGAAGTAGATTCATTTGTTATAAGACGTGGAGGTCTTTGGGAGGGATCGGCAGCTGTTGGTCACAAGGATACATCCCTTGCCCACTATTTGAAAAAAATTGTAAATAACAAAATTTGTGCCACAACCGTTATAATAGCAATTAGAGCATTGTCTGTTTGCTTAGGAGGCTATAATTATGCCAAAGGAACATTCAAGATTGTTTTTGTTAAGAGGGATCTAGCTATTAAGATACTCGGTTATGTCCCTTGAGATACCACAAAAGGATCATCTTCAATGTCCCTTTATTCGGGTATATAGACATGAGCAAAAAGAAAAATATACAATTTTTAGATCCATATGAAAGGAGATTCATGACAGTACCATGCATCTCAAACTTGGAGATGATGAAAATTGAAATTAAAATAGATTATACATATATATACATGTTTTCCATTGTATCAAAAGGATCTCTCTTTTCTGATGAATTTGAATACTTTCTGAAAGATCATAATGTATGGCGAGTTCTTTGCTTGATATTTAAATTGTGCTCGCCTGTAAACCATTGAAATAGTTGTACTAAAGATTTATTTTTGAATTATGTCCACCATGATTTGTAGTTCTATGAAATGCACCTCTTGCTTGCCAATGTGATTTTTGCATGCGTTGTGATGACCAGATACTCAAGCTCCCATATTCCTTTGCAAAATAAGTTGCATGATGAAGCAAGATGTGCTGCAAACAAGAGTTGAAATTAGTTGAAATTGGTAACATCAGTAGAAATAAATATAATCATGAATTAGATACCATATCATAAAATTGATTAGTATCATGTAATGTGAAACGTGTTCTTCTCCCCAACAATCTCGTACATATTTTACAAATGTGGTGCAATGATTTTGCAAAGTCCTCATATATTCAGATGATAGGTTTTCTTTCCTGATAACACCTATTAGTTTGTCTAAGTAATTCCACACTTGTCCCTTTTCCACTCGATTACTTACTTCTAGTGTTCGTGTGGCTTGAAAAATTCCTTTCCACATTTCGTATGTGACACTAGATTCTTTGCATGTGTGATTGGATAAGAATCTTCTTGCTTTAGCACCTCCAATTGATGGCTTATTAGGAACATTTTCTTTTTTTTCAGAGAGTCTGTCACTTTTTTCAATGGTGACATTTCCTTTATGTAGTCTTGCCTTTGAAAGAACTTCCAACCTCTTGATAGCTGCTTTAGCCACAGACTCCAGTTTATGCTTCCATGCAAAGAGAATATGCAAATAAATAAGTTTCTCAATAATACAAAACTCAACATGCAATGTGCATATGTGAACATGTTTTAATGGAATTGGCAACACACTTTTCATATTTGGATCTTCTGCTTCTCGTGTTGGGCCAATGTTTGGTCATCCCAAATTCATCTTGTAGCAATCCTTCATGCAATACAGACATGGATGCTTTGATGTAGCCCCATGAGAGACATTATACATACATTTCAATGTTTTCAAATCGTCTGCAAGGTCCCATTGAATTTGAAAACTTCCATGGTCTTTTACTGTAAGTTTATCACCCTCCATGTGTCTCTTTATAATCTCGCCATAATTTGTATGTGAAAATATCCATGAAAGTATTTTATGGTCCTCTTTCATGACCTGTAGAGAAGCAAATAATTTATGACATGTTAATAAGAAAAGATAATGTATTGAATGTAACGATACTTAAAAAGAAAATTAAAAATTAAAAAGTATACTTGGAATGCTGCCAACCACCATCTGTAATTTTTCGATTGAACACTAAATGTTTGGTCATCGGTATCCAAAATTTTGTTCATCAAAGTGACACTCACTCGTTCCAACTTTTGACCTTTGATGATTTCGGATTCATCTAATTTCATAACAATAATAATCTTTCCATTTACTTGATGTTAGTCTAGTTTGTAGAATCGAATAATATATTATAGAACATTTTCAATATCAAGGAAAATATTATTGCAATCGTTGTAATTGAGCTCACCACATTCTGATTTGTATAAATTAGTTATATAAAGTGGTTGGCCAACTACTATGGACGAGAAAGATCAATTTGTTTCAACATCACTTGAGAAAAAGCTTCTTTAACTATTCTAAAAAAAGTAGAATAAGCATTTATGCTATTTCCAGAATCATCACATGCACCTTGTATCAGAATTGCATCCAAGTAAGTTTGAACCTTCTTCAAAACAGTCTCTGCAATTTGTTTTTTCATTTTTTCAAACCGAGCATTTTTCATCATTGCCTTTGTTGACTTTCTCGGTAAAACATGACTTAGAGATTCTCTAATGCATGAACGATCTATTAAATAGTTCTTTGCCACCAAACATGATCTGCAACAAACATATAAAAACTCAAATTATGTTTAATAAATTGATAATGCAAATCAAATTTAAATGACAATACAAATCAAATAAACAGTTTATAAAAAAAACATATTTAAATGCTCGATTCCTTTTTTTTTTATTGCCACTATGTGTGGATAAGTCATCAATATTCTTCATCGGTACTCTCTTTCTTTTCCTTTTCATCATTGCCCTTTTTAAAACTTGTATATCAACAACAAATTTTAAAATGTCAGATCACAACTTCTCCATGGATTCTAAGATTTCTTGGTTTGAGCCCCGAAGAGTTGTGACTATTACATTCAACTCTAATATAGCATGCTTGAGTGCAATGTTTTCAGCACTAGCGTGTTGCACATAACGAAGCAATTGTTGATTTGATCGTTGCAATTGTTGATTAGCAAACTGTAATTGCTGATTAAGACAAAATACGCTATGCATTCCAATATCACGCAACCTTTGACAATATCCTAGTAATCCGCTGTTTTCTTCACATACAAATTTGAGTAGCAAAGATCTCACTTTACTTCGTATAGCTTCCTCTCACAATTACTCTTTTGTTTAAGTTCATGTATCTCTTCATTCAATCCAAAAGAGGTCGCAATAGAGAGAAGAAGGATGGACCAAAAGAGAAAGGGAGAGAAAGCAGGAAGAGTAGAAGCTGGGGTAGTGTACTCTCTTTACTTATAGAAGCCAGAGAACCTTAGATGCATTGAGTGCAACTGAATGCTCACCGTTAGATTGGATCTTCATGTTGTGCATTCATCTCAGCCATTAAGGGAATTCAAGTTTCCACCAAATTAAACTTTCTCTCTCTTTGGGAGGTCACCCAACTTACAAAGCAATTTAAGTCAATTTCATGTTATCGATTTTGAAGGGACAATTTAAAAAATCGTTCAACAAAAGCTTATGGAACAATTTATAATAGAATGTTTATAAAATAGAGTCCATGAGAGAGAGAGAGAGAGAGAGAGAGAGAGAGAGAGAGAGAGAGAGAGAGAGAGAGAGAGAGAGAGAGAGAGAGAGAGAGAGAGAGAGAGAGAGAGAGAGAGAGAGAGAGAGAGAGAGAGAGAGAGAGAGAGAGAGAGAGAGAGAGAGAAGAAGAAGAAGAAGAAGAAGAAGTTTTATTAACGTCTTTTCCATGTCAAAAGGCGTATAAGACGAAAAAGTACATAAAAATTGATGGCACCAAGATGGAGCAATGTCGTCAAAACAACATAACTAAAACCAAAACTAACTAAGAAGAGAAAAAATATCTCTTCATTGCTCTAACTCTCAACCTAACTCTGAACAATCTCTAACAAGCATCAATGAAAGGCTCTCACGCAGGAGGTGACGTTGAGTGATCAGTTCTGGATGGAGTGACAAAAAAATGTCGTCCATCACAGAATATAACATTTTTTCCTTTTGAATTTGCTTCCTCGATGAGTTGCTTACGTTCTTTCCACTGTAGGGCAGTCAGGTCTTCATGGACGAAAATGGTCTGCTACCTTTAAGACGTCCACGACGCTTAAGAACTTCGTCTCGATAATCAGTGTATTTGAAACGAATGAAAATTATCGAAGTATCAAACTTACTACGAAGAGAGAGAGAGAGAGAGAGAGAGAGAGAGAGAGAGAGAGAGAGAGAGAGAGAGAGAGAGAGAGAGAGAGAGAGAGAGAGAGAGAGAGAGAGAGAGAGAGAGAGAGAGAGAGAGAGAGAGAGAGAGAGAGAGAGAGAGAGAGAGAGAGAGAGAGAGAGAGAGAGAGAGAGAGAGAGAGAGAGAGAGAGAGCAAGAGAGAGAGAGAGAGAGAGAGAGAGAGAGAGAGAGAGAGAGAGAGAGAGAGAGAGAGAGAGAGAGAGAGAGAGATTGGAAGGAACTGTTTGAAAGAGCCGTTGGAAGGATCTGCTGAGGCCAACAAAACTTTCTCTAGAGAGGTAGTGATCCAAACACAAATTGTACAATGTTTTTGATGGAATTCAAACTAGCGAAGAACTAGTAAGAAATTTATGTTTTCTAATGTATGAGTGTCACTTAATGATTTAATTGTGCTACAACATATTGCAGCATAATTTTTTTGATGGAATTCAGACTAGGGAAGGACAAGCTGAAGCTTCAAAGGGCCAGGGATGGAGGGGAAGATTTCGCTTGAAAAAAAAGCCTACGATGCCTATAGTGCAAGAGAATGTTGTTGTCTCTAAACAACGGAAGCGTAGAGAAAGGGTGAGTGATGACATCATGCATACTCATTATGAGACGACACCAGCCATGGGACATGATGAGGAGACGATACCAGTCATGGGACATGATGAGGACACTTATCCACCTTCTGACTTTCAAAAAGATGATTCTACCGCACCAGTTAAAGCTAATACTCATCAACATTCTAGAGTAAGATCAATATTACTGTTATTTTCTTGTCATTTATATGTTATATGTCCAGTCATTTGTATATGTGTATACTTATGGCTATCTTTGATGCTTCTACAAGCTGCATGCGAGCATAGAAAGGTCAGGAGCACTTTGGAATGACTTTCAAGAAGAGTTCCTCAAAGTGTTCTGCAATAATGGCAGCATTAGAGGCCAACCAAATCCCCTTTGGAGTTGTGGAGCTTGTTTTTGCAAACTTTCTGACAGACATAGTTGTGAATGGCACACATAAAGAGGGTATTTTAAAATGGAATTTATGGTCTGATGAACTTTGTGAATCTGCATTTGTTGTGGCTGAAAGTATTACTACAGATAATGGATTCTTTGTCACACTCCATGGTGTGCCCCACATTGTCAAAATGGATGCGCAAGCAAGAGAATGGGACATGGAGTTGTGTGAGAGGTCCATAGTTCATAGTGCGGCCCCCCTTGGTTGGACATCTTCAGATCCACGTCGTGAGGTTACGTCGTGTGTTATGTAGTGGGTAAAATTCATCTCTCTTACACAACTTTAGCTAAGGCCATTATTTGGTTTAATGTATGCACTAATTTCTCATTTGCTTCACTTCCTGTTGATGTCCTATCAGGTTCATTGCCTCACACTGCATACCACGAAGAATGTTATGCTAGTTCCACTCCAATTTTTGGGGCTATTCATTTCCAACGGCAACTAAGCAACCTATTTCAGGATAGGGTCCAAGAGAGTGAATGGATTAGACACAAAGGTCGACCTATTTGTGGAGCCAGCCAGAGTAGCTACAAGCTATGGGAGTATATATGGAGAGTGTTCGTTAAGCCTGGTAACAATGAATAAATTTTTTCTCCTTTCATTTGAGTATGTCGACTGTCTGCTGATGAATTATTTTATTTGAAAGACACATGTAAAGGACATGAAGTAAGTATATTGGTAGATAGTGGTTCAACTCATAATTTCATTAGCTTTGGTCTTGTGCAGAAACTCGGCGTGGAAACTAAAGCCAATGATCATAGATACAAAGTATATCTAGCTTTAAGTGCAGAGTTGGAGACTTGGGATGTCAAAGTTCTGAAGCTCCCAGTTTGGATTCAGGATTATAGAGAGTTCATTGATTTTCGTGTTTTAGATTTGGCAGCATATAATTCTAGGGTATGAGTGGTTATTTAATAAATCTCTTGATATTGATTTTGAGAAGCATGTGCTCTCATTTCAGGAGGGTAGTGAAGTAGTTACATTGTTTGGAGACATACATGTACATCCATCTGGGATGATTTCATTTGCTAATGTAATGAAAAAATTTTATTCACAATATGAAGCTTAGTTTTTTTTTTGCCAAACCCATTTTGGATTTCTTTGAAATGCATCTAAGTAGTTGTGAATTGTCAAGAATTCTTAACTCAATGGACTTAGATGAAGTCAAAGATGTTTTTCCAGTTGAATTACCTCATGAAATACCACCGTCTAGGTCGGTAGACCACATAATTGTAGTCACCCTATTTCTAGACAACCATACCAATTTTTTTAGAAAGAAGAGATAGAGATTACTAATAAAATTGAGAGTAACTATGGATGTGTGTGGATTACAAGGGATTGAATAAAGTAGCTATCAAGAATAAATATTCATTGCCCCGAATGGATGATTTGGTGGAGCTAAATACTTCACAAAAATAGATCTCAAAATTAAGTATCATCAAATTAGAATTCATCCAAATGATGTGCAAAAGACTGCTTTTCAGATGAGATTCGATCATTATGAATTTCTAGGCTTCCTTTTGGGTTGACGAATGCACTTGCAACATTTCAACATATGATGACTATCTTAGAATTTCAAAAGTTCTAAGACTGTGTGTACGAGACAGCATTATAAGTTGTCTACTAAATATTGTGGACCATTTTGGATTATAAGAAAAATTGGTTCTTTAGCTTATAAACTTGATCTTCAAGATAAGTCGACTGATCACCCAGTGTTTTATATAAGCTAGTTAAAATGATATTTACATGAATGTGAGGTAGTTGGATCTAATGAGGATCTTATCCACTGGGGAGGATTTATCGCTTAGTGTAACTTCGAAACCTAAAAGAGTGCTCATAACTAGAGATAAACAATTGAGAAATCATTCTATCTATGAGTGCTTGATTAGGTGGAATTTATCTTGTTAAATGCAAAAACAAATTACAACATAGGTCAACAATGTCTATCCACGCTTTGGAGGACTGTAGATTTGTTCTAGCAGGTAGTAGATCGGCAAACAACATCGAACTCACATCCAAGCAATTTCTCAATAGTGGTATTAGAGCATTTGATGTTCTCGATATCGACTTTCCCCTTTCAGTGGTATTAGAGCCTCAAGCTCATATCTGAGAGATGGTATAGCTTAAGAGCTATCAGATTCAGGAGACAAGCATTTAGAACAAGAAACCAAAAAAATAGACTGAAGAACAGTTCACAACAATGGCATCCATAAGCAGCATGCAGTCAAAGATCTGCACACTTCTCGACTCATCTAGGTCCAACTTTCTAGCATGGAAGGTGAAGACCTCTCTCATACTAAAGAGAGAAGGGCTAGGTAGATGGCACTGAAGAGATGCCTACAACCACCGACAAAGAGCTACGAGAATGGAGAGAAAAGAACGACAAGGCAGTGGCCATTTTGTCATCATCCATCAAAGATAGTCTAACACTTGACCTCGCGAGACTCTCTAATGCAAGAGAGATGTGGGATACATTGCTTACTAGATTCAGATGATATCGCTCAACTAGATCATGCTTATTGAAGATCAGCTGACAAATCTGTGATGGGATGGCAGAGATCTCACCTCCTTTATCAGAAAAATGAAGGATCTGTTCCTTTCATTACACAACGCCAAAACAGAGAATGCAGTATCAGCAGAGAAGCAGCTCACATACCTGTTATGAGCTTTACCAAGATCTTTCTAGACAACCCGAATGCTGCTAGCAAAGAATCCAGCTATAACACTCGAACAGGAAGTGATCGAGATTCGAGAAGAAGTCGAAGCTCATGAGCACCTTGATCACAAGGACGCTTTTGACCAAGCTCTCTACATCAACAAAGAGAAGCCCAAGAAGCAGTTCAAGCCTAAGAGGGAGTCAAATCGAAGGTAGGATCAAAATTAGCAAACAGAGGGAGCCATCAAAGGCAGATGGAAGAACAAAAAAAAGCCGAGGCAGTAGAATGGCGACAAGAAGGTATGCGTGAGTTGCAAACATGAAGTACACATTGTCAATTCATGTTGGCTAAATCCAAAGATAGAGTGTATCTATTGTTACAAGAAGGGCCATGCAACCATGGACTGCTACCAGAACCCGAGGAATAAGTAGCCTCAAGGCAAACGAGAGAATAACAATAGTTCATCCTACGTTGAAGAGCCATAAAGCTTGAAGATGGGCGAAGAAAGGTCGAACAATGGAAATTCGACAGCCTATCTGTGTACAAACATTTGTGCAGCATCGACACCCGAAACACAAGAGGTAATCCTTGATTCAGGAGCTACCTCACACTTCATTACATCAAGACGGATAATGTATGACTTTCAGAGTGTAGATCCATCAGGATTTATAGTTCTTGGAGACGGATCAAAACATCAAGTGAATGGTATTAATTTGTTGTGGCTCAACACAAACGCAGAGACCGACGCCTATAAGATGTTCTTTTTGTGCCTACACTGCAGCAAGACTTGCTATCAGTCACAAGAATAGTAGACGTTGGGATGCATGTGACTTTTTTAGATGAAATATACAATGTCGTTTGATGCTAGCACCAGTACGCTGATCACGTAAGGTAGACGAAATAGCAACCTATATCATTTGAGGGTACATCTACCGACAGATCAAGCACACCAAGCTCACGAATTTGCAGATGTTCTATGGCACAAGAGACTATGTCACATGAACTCAATGGCATTGTATCAAGCAAGCCAGCATGGAGCTATCGTAGGGGTAATCATCATGAATGCAACCAATTCGACAACCTATGATGCGTGCATGAAAGGGGGTGGTATCCCGATTGCCTCCAACATCATTTCTAGCCATACTACCTCATTTGCCAGTTTTGAGACTGCGACATACTCACCTCGCAAGAGGATTGAGCTACCAAGGTTTGCTTTTTGCATATCCAGCTGATTGCAACTCTGCAAGCTATTGTACATCCTCCAGTAATGGACTTGTTGTCATATTTGCAGCTCGCCCAACTCGCATCACTGTAGTGATGCAGCTCGAATCCTTTATTTTCGTTTCTAGCTCTGTAGGTTAATCCAATATTCTGGGTACCCTTCAGATACTGTAGGATTCGTTTGGCCATTTTCCAATGTGCTAGACCAGGATTGGAACAAAATTGGCTCAATGCATAAACAGAGAAGGCCAGATCGGGTTTGGTACAGATTGTTAAGTACATCAGACTACCGATTAAGTTTGTACCAGGCTCGTGATGCATGTTTTAGACCGTAGATGCATCTCTGTAATCGACAAACATATCGTCTGTTGTTGGGGTCTTCATAACCTTCAGGTTGCTTCATGAAAATTTCCTCCTCTAGATCTTCGTGGAGAAAGGATGTTTTCACGTCAATCTGGTGAATTTTCATATTGTACTATGTGGCATATGCAAGGAGTAGCCTTATGCTTGTCATCTTGACCATGGGCAAATATGTGTCAAAATAGTCAACACCATATCTCTGCGTGTAGCCCTTCACGACAAGCCTTGCTTTGTAAAGGCCAATGGTGTCATCTGATTTCAGCTTTTTCTTGTACACCCACTTGTAGTCGATTACTTTTTTGTTTTCTGGCAGTGGCTCTAATGTCCATATCTCGTTTCGCCTCATCGACTCGATCTCCTTTGACATTGCATGTTTCCATAATTCTCCCTCTAGACTCTGGATAGTTTCTTGGTATGGTGTTGGCTCTTCTGTGAAGCTGCAGTACTCGAACTGTGTGTCTTTGCTCCATCGAAGATTGTCAGAATAGTGGTCTAGAGGTCTTCTTTGTCTTGTTGACCTGCGAGGTTCGTTTCGTCGCTGTTCGAACATTTCTTGTTCGTGGGGTCGATCCTCTGTTTCCTACTGCTCTGGAGTCTGGGGTCTTGCATTCTGATTTGATGTCTGTCCTCGGTCTCCCTCTTGAATAGGCAACAGTGTGAAGATCTCATGGCCTCTTTCGTCTTTCAGTCCAGGGAATGTGGACTCGTCAAACTTTACATCTCAGTTCGAAACAACCTTCTTCGTGGTTGAATCATAGAGTTTGTACACATGTGTTCTGTTCGAGTAGCTGACCATGATTGTCTGCACATTTTTTCATCGAGCTTGCTTCTCTTTTCCTTTGGAATGTGCTTGTATGCTGCACATCCAAACACTCGTGCGTATGACAGATCAGGCTTTCTGCCTGTCCACATTTCGTATGGTGTTTTGTTCTCCAGCGCTGTTGTTGTAGATCTGTTCTGCACGTGTACAGTTGCAGCTATTGCCTCGGCCCAGAATTGGCCTGGCAATTGAGCATGTGCTATCATGCATCTAGCTCCTTCAACTAGCGTTCTGTTTTTTCTTTTGGCCACATCGTTGTATTCAGGTGTGTATGCAGGAGTGAACTAGTGTTCAATCCCCTGTTCTTCACATAATCTTGAGAATTCTGTGCTTTTGTATTCACCTCCATTGTCAGATCTAAGAATTTGTATTCTTTTTGAGGTGTGTCGCTCTACGAATGCCACGAACTTCTTAAAGAATCAAATACTTCGGATTTCTTCTTCAAGTAGTAGATCGTGGTCTTTCGGTTGTGTTAGCAGATTCCAGAGAATCCCTAGATGCCGAGCCAAGCCGAAGACACAGAATACCTCTCACTCATGACCGAGGAGGTCTCAGAAGGAGGAGAGCAGAAGAAGCTGAGAGCCGAGCATGAGAGCTCGCTAGGATGACAGTGAAATATCTATGTGAGCCTACATGGTATATCCCAGAGAGGGAACGACCATGTAGGAGCTAGTCATATTTCCCAGGCTTTGTAAATAAATGTAGACCCCTCTTAAATTAGTTAGAGTGAGCCACCTTTTGATGGTGACCTTTAGTGGAAGGGCAAATTCCACATGTAATTTTTAATTTGGTGGAATTGCCACTTGGGCTCCACGTGGGCAGCCTTCTTGCTTATTTAAGGGCTCCCCTCTCTTGTGAGGGAGCTTTGAATATATTGTCAAGTTCTCTTGAGCAAATAAAGAGGATCCTCCACGAGTTCTTGATAATTACTAAGCTCTTTGTTCATGGCAATGTTCTTGAGTGAAGTTCCTATGAGCATATTTGATTTCCTTGTATTGTGGATTAACTAGAATCTTGTTTTCTTGTTTCTTACTTAGTTGTGGATTAGGATTCATTTCTTGTTTGTGGAATAAGGTAGGAATCAACATGCAAGTAAATTAAATAGGCTGGTTTGTGGTGTAGATCTTGCATACTTTCTTCCATTCCAGTTTTTTATTGTTCTTGAGCAATCTAAGCATCAAGAAATGAGTGTTTCTTGATTCTTGGACTGTTGCTATGCTGTTAGGAATCTAGTTTCTTGTTTCTTGTTTCTTGTTTGAGTAGTTAATCTTGTTCTTGATTGTTTTCTGATTTAGTAGATAGTGGTAGGAATACTCCCTGTTTCAAAACGTTGATCTTCTTGAGCTAAGACTGGTTACATGGCTGGTTAATGCATGTAGCTGAGTATCAGATCCGTGACTCCCACTAACAGGCTGGGACATACACACTGCAACTTGAGTAGCACTTCTGTCTAGTAATTGTTCTAATAAAGAAGAAGATCCATAAGAACCGTAACTACAGAAGAAAGAACAAAGAAGTAAAGAAACCCAAGAACCGTGTTCACAGATAGAGTGGAATTTGTGAACATTTGGCACCACTCCGCAGCTACACAGACATTAAACAGCCCCAAACCATTCCGATCTGTGCAGCACAACCATCGCTCTCACGACTCCCACACCTTCATTACATACCACACCACTTCCGTGCTGACTAGCGCGAAGCTCAGTCTCAACCGACGCTTCACGCTCCTTGCCAAGCCGAGCCATGACTCTCGTCTGGACCGGACTACTACACATTGACTCTCGACCGAGCCACTACAGAAGAATCCTGCCATGTCTTGAGTTAGATCTGAACCGACGCATTTTTTTAAGTCTCAACCGACGCATTTGCTTAAATCTCAACCGACGCATTTGCTTAAGTCTCAACCGACGCATTTGCTTAAATCTCAACAGACGCATTTGCTTAAACCTCAACCGACGGGATCCGTTCAGATCTCAACCAATGGATTTTTTTTAGATCTCGACCGACGTGACTCTCTCAGATCTTGACTGACGTGACTCTCTCAGATCTCGACCGACGCGACTCTCTCAGATCTCGACCGACGCGACTCTCTCATATTTCGACCGACACGACTCTCTCACATTTCAACCGACGCGACTCCATCATATCTTGACCGACGCTTCTCATTCAAAATCCAACGAACAGACACATCCCATAGCGCCAGAACCCAGTCGATGGTGTCCATAAATGCCATCACCTCGACATCATTCACACCTCAGCGCATCCATGGTTGCTTCCACACCATCTTCACCCAATATCAGCCATCCTAGTGTGTTTTCCATTGAGAGCGCCATCACCAACAATCTCCAAACCTAATATCGCCAGTGAACAACAACGCATTTGAAACATTTCGCATGCTGAGGGGTAGTGTCACACAAGCATTCAACACACTTCCATTACACTATTTACACACTTTTCTTTCATCATCTCCAAAACTCCATTTTCACCAAAAACTACTTTCTTTACATCTCCCAATATATTCATCCTTTCCGCTCAGTCGCAAACATATACCCACATCTTCTTTTTCGAAACTTTTACATTCCATTGTTCACACCATACTTAGTTTGCCACACATCCTCTATACCCTTCTATCCACAACACCTCCAATTTCACATACCTTCCTTCCCAACCTCAGTTCCTCACAATCCATTCCTTTCCCGCCATCACTCCCTTCAGCCAAACCTTTCTATCACATCTCAGTCGATGCCTTTCTATCACATCTTAGCCGATATCACATCTCAGCCGACACCTTTCTATCACATCTCAGCCGACGCCTTTCTATCACATCTCAGCCGATGCCTTTCCATCACATATCAGCCGACAACCTTCGATCAAATCTCAGCCGACGCCCTCCGCTCCCAGCTCAACCGACACCTGTTAACCCTGTCCGAAATCTCAACCGACACCCCTTTTTCCAAATTTTTATTTCCCAGTTTTTTCATCATGTCTACCAATCCTGCCTCCAGTTTTGATGACCCTGATGCCAATAAGCTCAACATCCAATTGTCTAAACTGGATCTTACTGAAATGCAACACTGGTACCAACAGGCAGCATCCTTCTTTCAAGCCATTGAGTTCCAGATGCCAGTCATGATGGGGTATCAAAGCCCGTACCTCGTGCATATGCCAACTACAATGCTACAGCAAGGTCGTGCCAGCTAATAGTTCCTCCTGTGCGGAACTATGTTTACAACATATCATTTGCACCGGCCGACTTGCAACCTTTTGGGTTCCCAAGAGGACCCAATGCTATCACCAGGACACTTAAAAAAATCGAGCAAACAACATATTTCAAATTCATTGACCCATCTGTGGCCAAGTGAAAAAACAAGGACGGGTATCGAGTCAAAGCAATCAATGACCCACAACTACAAGCGGCATGTGCGTACTTGACAAAGTGCACACAACGACCAAGAACCAAGTTGCAGAGTGTACCCATGTCCTTGTTTCACATGATGGCAAATTCACGACCGCATGCCCAGAACCTCTATGATTGGGCACAATTTGTTTCGAACTACCTTCATGAGTGCATTAAGAACAAGCAGCCGATAACAATACTCGGATATCTCTTGACAAATCACCCTCCACCAAGTCCAGAATGGGCCAAAGCTTCAACAACACTTGCAGCTTGCGGACAAGGCATGGGAAATTCCCATTGAGTCAACAAAGTCGAAGCGTGCACGATCAAGGGCCACTTCACCATCGGGATCCCAGCCTAAACGAGTAAACACCAGTATTCTCTCTCTGGTATAGAAGCAAAGAAGCCCACAACCGGACTCACAAGCAGCTGCAACCTCCGGAGCTCAAGAGGCCGATACCTCCAAGGCCTAGTTGCCAGACACAAGGCAACAAAGGATGCAAAAGAAGCTTCAAGCTGGGAGCACATCACAAATGGGATCAGTTTTAGATGGTTCCACCTCAGATGATGGAAGCTCATCCACGGCCTCACAACCACACTCATCACCCTCACATGTCATCGACGGGGGTAATGGAGCAACTACCTCTACACCAGCACCTGACACGACAATATCTCAAGTCACGGCCGTGTCCACCAGAGCAAGTCACCACCCCACCCACATTGATTATTACACCAACGCCACCAACATCACCATCGACACAAGTTTTGGGAGGGGGAGGAGTGGGGATATCTAGTCTCCAGGTCACGGAAGCGGCTTAGCAACCACAAGACCAACAACCACAGGCCCAGCAAGTCCACACATTGGACACATCGCAATATTTTGATGTTGTGGACCTGATGGAAATAGGCGACGATGAGCCAGAGAAAGAGAAGCAACCAGGAAGAAGTCGGACCCCTCCACTAACCACCACCACCACCACAACAGTTACTAACATCATCCCTCCACTACCTCCACCTCCACCTCCATCTTCAACTCTAACACCACGTTTATTTTTTGGTTTAGCCTCACCATCCCACACTCCAAATCAGTAACCAACCCTCACTAACCCTGAGAAGCTCACCGAAGCAGTCAAAAGCTCAATGATCGGCTTATCCAAAACGAGCTACCATATGCATCGGTTGGTTAGCAAATATCAAATGCTTGAGAGCAAGGTCCAACGTCAAGACCAGGGAAATTACACATCATCAGAGGCTGGCCAAAGAAAAAGAAAGAGAGACAGTGGAAATCAAATCTGTGATGGCCGGGCAGAAGACCACTCTGGAAGAGGTCCAGCAGCAACTGAAGCACTAGATGGTCCAAATCGACCAAGTACAAGATGGATCGTCAAGTGTAATGACAGTCAACGCTCCTCTAGTCAAGCCTGAGGATATTCAATTCCAGGCCCCACAGGCCCCAGCCATCTGGATGGAAAAATATGTAAGGCTAATTCAAGAACGAGAGGCCGAAAAGAAAAATTTTCAAAACATTGTGGCCAAGCAAGAGAGGATCATCTTGGAGTCCCAGAAGCAGCTGGAAGATACCACGAAGACCTTGTAGCAAGTCTTGGACAAGGTGAACCAACTATGGGACACAACGTGCAAGGCCCAAGCAGGCGCTCAATCAATGAAGCCATAGGACGATGATGGGAATGATGGAATAGGAAATCAGGACAGACAAACCCAATCTTCAGACGATAGCTCGGGATCGGGTGGCCAGAGAGCCGGTGTTGCTTCCAGAATCCATGGCCGGTAGAAAAGCCACGAGTGGAGTTGGTAAACTGGCCAGTCATTCCGGAAATTTCAGAGAGGACCTCTCCGGATGATCTGAGGCTGCAGTTACACGACTTTGGGCAGAAGTACAAAACAAGTGCCGATCTTTGTGTGCAAGAAAGTGCTGAATATTGCAGATCTATGGCCTTTCTGATGCAGCAATATTGTTTTTGGGATCAAGGCTTGGATCCCATTAAGATCATCCCGAATGTAGCCCTCCAGTCGGAAGAAGACCATGAAATGATGGCCAAGCTATACTACAGAGCGGCTTTCATGTCGTCACATTATGTGACCATGGTGGAGGACTGGCAAGAAATGGGCTTTGTGGAGAGGATAAGAGAATACTGGGTCGCTCAATTTCGAAAGTAAGCTCCGCTTCCAAGTTTTTGAAGCCTTGGGACGAAAGATGAGCGAGATAAAGCAAACGACACGACGTCGAGGTGAGTAGGACTCGCAAGAAGTTCTCAAGAAGGCTGGAATGTAGCGGCCAATTGAGAGACTTCCAATTTTGAAAAAAGAAAAAAAGTTTTGCGGATAATAAGCACATGGTTTTATGGAAGCGAACGAAGATCCACGCTTTTCCAAGTGCCAAGCGAAAGACATCACCAGTGTTGCAATCTTGGGCAATCTAAGCATCAAGAAATGAGTGTTTCTTGATTCTTGGACTGTTGCTATGCTATTAGGAATCTAGTTTCTTGTTTCTTGTTTCTTGTTTGAGTAGTTAATCTTGTTCTTGATTGTTTTCTGATTTAGTAGATAGTGGTAGGAATACTCCCTGTTCTAAAACGTGGATCTTCTTGAGCTAAGACTGGTTACATGGCTGGTTAATGCATGTAGCTGAGTATTGGATCCATGACTCCCACTGACAGGCTGGAAAATACATGCTGCAACCTGAGTAACACTTCTGTTTAGTAATTGTTCTAATAAAGAAGAAGATCCGTAAGAACCGTAACTACAGAAAAAAGAACGAAGAAGTAAAGAAACCCAAGAACCGTGTTAAAAAATAGAGTGGAATATGTGAACAGGCTGTAATATCTATGAACTTTAGAAAATATCTCGAACCTGAGAGCGAATCTATTTTCATCGGTCCACACACATCAGAGTGGACAAGCTCAAGAACTTCCTTGGCTCTTCTTCCTTTGTGTGTGAATGGATTCCGATGTTGCTTGCCTTTATGACAAGCTTCGCAGAACTCAGCCTCGGTCCTTGAAATTTTGAGACCTGTGACAATGTCCTTTGTGCTCATGTCGTACAGGCTCCGCATGTTTAAATGATACATTCTCCTATGCCAGAGTTGATCTTTGTTTTCTGAAGCATTTAATATGCTATCAGGTTTGCTGATTATTTTGGCCTGGTAGAGGTTTCCTTCTCTGCATCCGACCGTTAGCAACTTGTTTGTCGTCTTCTCGATCATACGACAAGTGTTGCTGTCGAACAAAACTCGAATGCCTAGATCTGCCATCTTGGAGATAGATAGCAGATCCTTTATGAGTGAGGGCACATAGAGTGCTCTTGGCAGCTCTGCTTGGCCTAACAGTGTTTGTAGCTGTAGAGAGCCAATGCCCTTGACACCATGTTTGCTTCCATTGCCTAAAATCACCGCTCTGTCGTTTTTGAGTTCGCGAAAGTTGATCAAGATCTTCTTGTTGTAGGTTATGTGAGATGTTGCTCCTAAATCGATGTCATGTTTGGAGTAGCTTGTCGAAGCTTCGTCGAGTATCGTGAAAGCTTCGTCACCTCTTTTTGCATCTTTAGATGACTCTGCAATGTTTGCCTTTTCAGCTTTGTTTTTTCTTTTTGGATTGAATCTGCAGTCGTATGCAGAATGCACTTTCTTCTTGCAGTGCATGCAAGGTATTGCTGGATTGAACCAACATTTGTTGGTCGTATGGCCTAGTTTGTGGCAACGATCACAGGAAGAAGATTGTTGATTCGAGGACTTCATCTTTTCGAATCTTGGCTTGTTTTTGTTCTTCTTCTTTCCTTTCATGAAGAGAGCTTTCTCTTGATCACTGCTTCCTTCTCCTTCGTCTCTCACCAGTCTCTCATCAGCGACAAGACTGACCGCTTTGTCGAATGTCATATCTGGTAGACTCAGCATGAGCATTCTCAACGGCTGATAGGACGTCGATAGAGATTTCATGAAGTACATCAGCTGTTGTGGTGCTAGGACTTGGTGCTCATGTCCTAATGCAACGAGTTGAGAGAAGATTGTTTTGATCTTCTCAATGTGCTGATTCAACTGGTTGTCATCCCACCGTATTGATTGCAGTTGATTGTGAAGGTGCATGACTGAAGCTGCAATCCTCACTTCATACTTCTGCTTTAATCTTTCCCACGTTGCATGGCTTCTTTCGTAGTCTTCGATCTGCATGAGTAGATCTTCATTTATGGATGGCACGATGATCGCCATTGCGCGCTCATCCTTTCTGATCCATTTAGCTCTCCTCGGGTCTCCCTCTGGAGGCTGCACCTCTGAGAGCTCGGTCACTGACCAGATGCCTTCGTCCTTCAGGAGTGTTTTGATTTTGGATTTTCAGATTCTATAATTTGCGCCATTGAGACTGATTGCTACTCTGGTCTGGATTGTCGTAGCCATATTGTGTTGTCTGGAAAAATCACTGATGGGATATCAGTAATGATAACCTGTTGGCTCTTATACCATGTCGCAGAGGCGACACTGTTTCGTGTTCGTCTTCTGCTGAGATACACGAAAATATTGTTAGTTTGGTTTTGGAGCGAGATCGTCAGTGTCTCGCTCGTTGGCAGATTGACACTCTACTCTTACGTTGTGCTCTGCTCGTTGGCAGACTTTCATGCACAACTTTGGTGTCTTTACTTTCTTATTCTATTCTCTACGTCTCTCTTTGTCTCTTACAAATCTCTGTATTCTCATCACTTAGTTATGATACAGAGAAGATCGTTTATACCTCCACTATGTTGAGTTTACAAGATAGCTAAACGTCGAATTACCAGACTAGTTAACGCTAATCAACTAGTTAGTTAGTCTTCGTCGTTGCTACTCGTTTCAGTTGGGTGTGAAGCTCGTTGAGCTGCCAGCTGGCAGCGTGAAAGATTTTTCTTCATTTGATTCGTAATCTCCCGTTTGCTTTCATACTTTTCATTTCTTTTTGTAGTTTTTCGTTTTGCGTCCCTTTTGCGGTTTGTGGTCCTGGAGGTGTGTTTGCGATTCACGAATGATTCGCGAATCGTTCGTGCTTCGATTCAAAGACACGTTGACTGTCGCAAATCGTTCTCGTTCGACCTTCGTGTCTTGTTCGTGCTGCGACAAAGTTGCAGGAGTTCACCATTTCTGACAGAATATTCTCTAGCTTTTGGAGAGTATATATCCTACAGGAACTTGTCCATCTCCTCAATGTTTTTTCTGATTTCAACCTCCTCTCTTGCATTCAGTCACCTTGGCTTGGGAGTGAAGTGGTTAGGATTTTGACTAGCCATTTCCTATTGGTTGGGTGATTTGGCTCCACAGGTGCCCTTTTGGTTGCATGTAGTATGATCTAAGGAGATCTTCACTTGGCGATCGTAATATATTGTATCTCAGAGAGCTCAATCAGATAGCAAATCATAATGATTCCAATAATGACAACTAAATTTATATTCAACACAACTTTGGGGTGTCTAGATTCAATTCCAGATAGTAACCTCAAGTTTTTTTGTAGTTGAAGATGATTATCAGTATCATTTTGGTATGATTTCTGTCTTTAATTATCCGTGGTATATAGAACTAGAATATCTCGCATTCTTGTTGGGAATCCGGTTTGGAGAATATTCTTAAAATCCAGTACGAAAGACTTTAGAATGATTCTTATATTTCTTGAGTTATGTTGGACATATACTCTAGTATTCTTTAATGATTAAGTATGGTTTTGGATTTTGATGAATTATGATTGATGAATCACAAGGATTTATATATTTGTGATTGACGAATCATAAATATATACTTAATTATTAACAGAGGATTGCAAGGAAATATGATGATTCTCAAGTGTGGTGAGTAATTCACGATCTATTAAATGAGTTAAGAATTTAGATCAATCGGTTAAAAAGCTAAATCTCTTTACTCCAGTGAATTGAGAACATATGAGTCTCACATGAATTCCCATTAAGAAAATTATTTTTACTTGTGGAGAATTTAAATAATTAAAATTTAACTATTTTAGTGGATGGTATTCTACTACAGATTACAGTTTGTAAATGTTTGTGTATGGGTTCCAGACTAGATCTCTGGCTGTTGTAGGAGACAAACAAATCTATTAAGATTGGATGGTTGCTATTTTTCTGCATGATATGCTAAAAATAGGGACATTTAATTCGAAAGTATTTGGGGTACTTAGAATTGAGTTAAAATCATTTTTATCTTGATGGATCTCTTAGAGATTCTAGTAGGATGAACTATAATACTTTAGGTTTTTGACGTATATAGGATTCGACATAGTCCTAGACTTGGATACCCGGTACTCCAACACTAAGATTATTGGTTATGCCTTGTTATTTCAAACTAGGCTAGTAATGTAATTAATAGCCTTGTGAGGACCTAGTCACACATATTGTGACTTGTGGAGCTATTGCATGGGTTAGGACGACTATTGGCATGGTGTAGAATATCAATAGTAATGAACTGCATGTATGGGAATACTATATGCTTGCATGGGCACATGCACAAGAAAAGAAAGGGTTATATCCTCCATGAGAAACTCGCCCTACTCCCATTTTCATTTTGAGTTTTCATTGCCAGGTTACTCTCTCTACACCTGTTTTTTATTCCCTAGCACCAGGGAGATGCTATTGGAGATTTACTCACATGAAATTTGAACAACAACCTACAACTTTGAGGCATGCAATTTACTCAAGCTCTCATTTAGCTTCATCATAGATTTTTCTACAAGAAGTCTTATACCAAGGCTAAATGGGTGCAAGAGGCTCCAAGATGTCAACATCACAAAAGGCATGATTCAAGCCTACATGTTGTTGCAAGAATTCACTCTTACCCAACTCTTCCCAATAGGCTTCCTATAGTTTCTCTTAAGTAGAAAAATGTAGTATCGCACTATAAATGAATATGTACAAACCCTAGTGGGGTAGAGCTCCATAACCACATTCATAGGTTGCGGGACCCTAGTTTATGTACTCTAGGTAGGAGTCACACCTATGTCTATAATAGTAACAAAAAAATTAAGCCCATGTGTGATGGACCCTTGCAATAATATGGAAGTGTCATGTGCCAATCTAAGCATTAAAACATCTAATCCATTCACAAACATCAAATTACAATGGAAATGCGAGAAACCATCTCTTAGACCATTTCTCATTATTAACAATAATAATATAATTGTTCTCTCTAAATCTCTTTAAAGATATTTTCTTGGATGAAGAGTACTTGAGTTGGAGGGGGCTTGCAAGACTAGATAGGATGATTATCTATTGCAATAGGGAGCTTGGAGGAGGAGGTTTTTTGAAGAAGAAAATCACACTCTCTATTATAGCACATTTTGTGGGAGAGATGTCAATGACACTCTACACTATGTTTAGGTCCCTGTGGAGAAAATTTTGAAAAGATGATAACTAATAAAGAAAAGTGAGAAAATTTTAAAAGAATGTAGCTAAAAAAGCATAATTTTTGAGTAGAAAATCTTATGAGGTTAATATTAACCATTTTTGTAATGTACATTTGTTTCTTAAAGGAGATTTTCTCCTTGGTAATTACAGCTCTAGGCATAAACTTTTCTTGGATTTCATTGGCTTCACAACAAAAGGCATAATTGGTGATTGTAATGAGTTGTTTTCCGCTAAAGAAAAAAATTATACAATTTGTTAGTGTATTGAGAACTAGCATTGGAGTATATTCAAATAATAGTGTGAATAGATGTCTTTTTTATGCTATATTTTGTGAGAGACGTTTTGAATGAGTGTTTTGATTCACCAAGTAGATAAAAAATTTCATATTGTTCCTATTTTAAAAGGTTGCTTCCCTCGCCCCACCCAATAACTTGACATAAAATACTCTAGTAGAATGCATTGAGCTAGAAAAGAGGAATGTGAAATATATGAACAAAAAGCCAACATTTGAGGTTTACTGATTTCATGGTTTATAATCAAGATGTTGGGTACACATAAACCACCCTAGAGTTTTCCCAAGCATACAAAAATGATTATTATAGATATGATGAACAATCACCAAAAATATGAGAGAGAGAATGTCAACAATGATAGACAAAACATGTTTTATGTATTTTAATTGGGCCATGTGTATTTTAGGGTTTTGAGCTGGGCTAGTTGATGTAATTTCATCGATGGACGCGTGCGTTTCACTATATCCCATAAACACATTTTGTTTTAACTGAAAGTTAATATATATTGTGGCTACCTGAGCTATTTGTAAAATGTGTGTAAATGCAACCTTCTCTCAAATGCCAATATGATGTAGCCACAAGCCTCCTCCACTCAAACTCCAAATGCTCTCTCTGCCCTACCAGGCATAATAGGTGATGCTTGTTCCAAAAACATAAGATATATACACCCCGAAGGGGAAGTTTAAAGAAAAGTAGGCTCAAACAAGAGCGAAGCTTGCAGTAAAGTTAAAATTAATCCAAATCCTAGCATTAAAAATAAAAGTGCATAAACTATGATGATGTTCGTGGGAGTCTGCCACCTGAGGATGAGATACTCGTGTAACATGTCAAGAAGCAATACGATATTGGAGGCTTAACCTACCAAAGAACACATACACACGTCCAATGCCGTCCTCTCTAAGAGATCATGGTGGGTGGCCATTTTGGCGACCATTGGACCACGTGACTGTCTTAGGGTTTCATCGTCGTCTTTGTTCTTAACTCTTTATTATCTTTCGTGTTCGCCATCGCTCTTCTCGACAATCCTCTCCTCTTCCTCCTCGGCAGCGATGGGTAGCCCCCAGCGTCTCCCTTTTCTTCACGTTATATTTATTCTGATCAATGCAACTCATTGTGTTCACATTGATACTTTTTGCTGAGTACAGAGAGGTGGATGCTGTTTGTGTATGCAGGGGCATACAAATATGTTGAGGAGCTATGGCGGAAGAAGCAGTCTGACGTGTTGAGGTTCCTGCTTCGTGTACGGTGCTGGGAATACAGGCAGCTTCCTGGCATTGTTCGCATCACCAGGCCCACACGCTCCGATAAGGCCCGGCGCCTGGGTTACAAAGCCAAGCAGGCAAGTCACATCACCTTTCCAGAGGATCCTTTCTTTCTAATATTTCTCACTTTTCTTTGATGTTGTTCTTCTTTCTAATGTAACAGTTCACTTTTGGTTGCTTTTGTTCACCTTTTTAGTGTAATAGCTCACTTTTCTCCGCTTTTTTTCTTCCTTTCTTATTCATCCCTCACTTTTCTTGACCTTTGTGTAAATTCTCTTTTTTGTTTTCTAAAATAAAATCTTTCAGATGACAAGTTTATCTTGATCTATTACTTTGCTTTTGTTCTTGTGTCTAACAAAAATCTCGCTTTTCTTTCTTTCTTTGTGTTTTGTTTTATCATACTATTTCTCACCTGGTGCTATATGACAAGTACATCTCGCATCTGCTATGTGTTTTTGTGTTCCTTCTATAGGGTTATGTTGTTTATCGTATTAGAGTGCGTCGCGGGGGAAGAAAAAGACCTGTGCCGAAAGGTATTGTGTATGGAAAGCCGAAAAATCAGGGTATTACAAAGCTCAAGTTTCAGAGGAATTTGAGATCCGTTGCAGAGGAACGTGCTGGGCGTAAGCTTGGGGGATTGCGTGTTGTCAATTCTTATTGGATCAATCAGGTGCTGTACTCTTCATGATGTATAGTCATTTTCTGGAAGTATATGTTTCAATTTTATGAAGTCTCTATGAAAGAGTGCATGCCCTTATTGTATTGGCGTCAACTTAGGGTTAGTATTACTAGTACTATCCGTTGGAAGATGGCCTTAATATCTGAGGGCTCAGATCCCACCTGGAGCCTCTTAGCCAGTGTGGTCATCCCCCAAAAGACTGGTATCAAGGGACACCGTACATTCTTCATACATTTGTGTAGTTTGTGATAGTAGTTGGAATCTCGTTCCCTGTAAATGGAGGCAGGTGACCACGCAGTAACCTGGCTCTAAAGAACGCTGACATCAGCACCAGGATGGTTATGCATAACCTTCCTGCAACCCAACAAAAAAAATCTAAGCCTCCACTATGCCTCAGAACCAGCTTGGCTTTGTGATTCCACTGGGTTTTCGGGTGGAACCAATTGATCTCAATCGATTCCACTGTATGTTCTAACGGATATATATGGTTATTGTAACAACGAGGTGATTCCACATAGGCTGGTCTGCAGTTACACCTCAAAACATAGTAATATATCTTTTGACGTTTTCTTGTGTTTACATTGTCATGGAATGTCCTTGTATAGGACTAGCCTGTATTATGTGGCCACATCGTGCTTTTAATGGGGGCTTCTTGTAGCATTAGTTTAACTGAGCACACTATTGCAAGCCAGCTTGTTTAGTTCTATACTTTTGGGAACATGCATTGCTTTCATCAAGAGCATTATTATATAATCTTATGTGAAATTTTTTTGTTTGAATCATGGGCATTAAATCGTTTCCCTTGTGCATTGTTTCTGATTTGGTAGTTCAACTGTATATGTTTTTTTTGTCAAAAAGCAATTACCTGTACCAAATGGTTTTGCTATTACTAGCCCTTGGTTTGGTTGTGTTTTTCGATATAGATGCCATAGCAGCGTTCCGGTCCGAGAGCGTTCCGGATCGGAACGTTGCAAATATTTTGTTTTTTTTTAAACTATGTATTAGGGTGGGAAAAAACAACATTTAGGGATGTAAACAAAATTTCAAACACATTGCAAAGCATAGTAACTTGTAAGTAAACTATTAACTGAACAAAGCATATTACATTGAAGTCCATTCACAGATGAGCATGCATGCATCACGAGAGAGCTCAACCCCATACGACATGACTAGGCCACATGTGGTTGCTCTATTCTATCGGATGGATGGACTAATTTTAGGTGCAGGCCCATTATCAA